>JAHPZR010029071.1:0-12354 GCA_019787425.1 Platygyra sinensis | reverse complement strand
GAACTATTACTAGTCATAGAAACAATCCCGGAAGTTTGGGAGAAGTCGAAAAAGCTGAGAAGCATTTGCCAATATATCAGCTCATGTTCTTACAGCATTTCTCGTTCTCCAATTTTCTTCAAATAATGGTGTTTCTGCAGGAGAACTTTCGGCTGATACATGTAGTTGCCCGCGGAAATTTGATGTTCTTGAAACAGATATTTGTCCGAGAAGGAAATATACTAGTTTTAAGAAAATCAAATTTCCAAGGAGCAGCCATCTGACCGATTGTTCCGAGACATTAAGAATATGTTTTTTTTATTGTCCACCACTAAATTTTCTTCCGCGTGCCAGTTCAAAAATCGTACTGAAACCTTTTCAACTTTTGAGATGATTAAAGGTTATGAAAGGCGTGAAAGCCAAATAGAAAAATTGAAAAAGAAAACAGACAAATTGCGTTCAACCCGGATCTGGCGTTCTTTTTGTAATTTTTTTTCTGCGAGCACAGGAAAGAGGAAAAAAAAAAACTCCTGATACATTTACTTCACGAGTCGCCTGCCGACCCTTCGTTTCTTTAATACCTGTCAACAGCGATGTTATCTTGTGTCATGCTATAAATGTGAGCCAATCAAATTTTACTGGAAATTTATAGGGCCGGTTGGAAGCGCGAAAGAGACAACGAGCAATGTAAATGTTAACTTACCACGCCGGAGGAATAGCAAGTTGAAATCGGTCACTTAATTCCGTTAACAAACAAAACACTGAAAGGCGCAATTTAACCTGCAATCAGGCGTTCTTTTAACATCACGGGGAAGGAGAAAAACGTCTGACCGTTGTCTAGAATCTGTAGCAAAAGCAAGCGTCATTTATCAGAATTAATCAAAAGAGCGAGAATAAAGATTACAACAAATATACTCCTAGTCCAGAATCTGCAGCAAAAGCAAAAGCGTCATTTATCAATAATGACCCCGAAAGCGTCAAAAACATGTGCAGTTGACGCAGGAGTATATCTGTTTTAATTCACGGTATCAAGCGTTCTTTTATCTCCATCGCCCTGATGTTAAAAAGAATTAAGAACACCTTATTGCAGATTAAATTCATCACGCAACACTATATTTTTCTGTAAACAAGCGGGCTTATTGAAAGATCCATTAATGTCTGATCTGTTTTTTAAAATTTACATTTGGCTTTGACGTCTTTGATCTAAAAATGTTCAAAAAAACTATATCTATCACAGAACAGATAGTGAGTAGTTTAGCCAATCAGAAAACGGCACTCGTTATAGAATGCTAGTAGATTTATACTGATTCCATATAGAGCGGTTTTTGTAAAACTAAACCCAGAGTTATCGCTCAAGCCAATCACAAGGGTTACGGACAATTCAATGAACCAATCAAAACTCGATCTAAATACATGTAGCTGACACAAAGCACAAGAAAACGAGTGCCGGTGAGCTACGATTGATTTTGGTCTAACGTTTTATTGAGCGAAGAGAGTGTGACGGTTTTTGAGCCAATCCTATAGCGTAGTAATGAAAAAGTAACTGCTTTTTGACCATTAGATAAAAACCTCTGTGACCTCTCTAAACATTTATAATATATATTTTGTGAACTAAGCTCAGAGACAATTCATGAATTATATTCAGTCACGCAATTGCTTGAAGGGATACCGCATAAAATCTCCATCCGAAAAGGCGTGCATTTTCGGACATGCTTTACTTTTTCAATTTTGTTTTCACAAATGTAAATACAAATATTCATTTTACATCCAATAAACTGAACTTTAACCAATTTAATACTCTATTTAGTGAACCACCTGGATGCAAATTTTTTTAGAAGTCTGTCCGGTGTAGAAAACAAGTATAAGATCTCACATTACATTTCATATTTTTGTGCGGCTTATTTGCGACGCTTTGTCGGCAACCGAGAGGTTTCAGTATGTCACATATTTGTAAGCTAATTTAAGGGTAGGAGGAGAGGCAGGAAAAAATTGTCCATTAATTTCACGCATTCAGTAGCGTTTTATTCACCTCGCAGGTATGGGTTGGATACCGCTTGGAATGAATGCTCTTTCGCCCCGTTAAGTGATCAGACTCTCTGCGCATGCGTGTCTCGAAAAATATAGCAACTTTTTTCACTTCGTGTTTGTTGCGGATTGCTTTACGATGTCCTGGCCCCGGTTGTTCGAAAGCCGATTAAAATAACTCGAGGTTAGCGGTTATTCCGCGATTAAATTTCTTACTGATTCCCAGGATAACTAATCGGGGGATAAAATGGTGTTTCTGAAAACAGATTTATCTTCGATTAACTGTCCTTCGATTTAGCTAATTCCCTTGAAATTGTTCTACTATCTGTAATTGCAAGATTCTAGAGGTTGCTTCTTACTCAAATCTAAACAACTACAGGGGTAGCGCGGTGCGAGATATTCTAACTCCACTTGATAGATTCAAACTGATTTAATGACAGATCAAATCCATAGATCTAGTTCACAATAAGTAGCGTTTGGCGAAATAGCGAAAACCACTAGATCGCGAGTAGTACAAGTAGATGAAGTAGTCGCATAAGACTAGTAGCAGTAGGATAAGTAGTAGTAGGTTCGAACTGAAAAGCGATAGTTAAGAATACGTCCCTTAGATAAGGTATAAAAATACAAATCTAACAGAATAGAACAAACATAATACAACTAACGAGAGCATAGCGTGAAACAGACGTGACAATTGATACTTGAAAATAAACTGAGGCGATAACAACTCTTGTCGTAACAAACGAAGATATCAACGGCTCTCTTGTAAAACAGCTAAATATAGCGTGAAAGAATCACAATTTGGCAATCATATGACAATTGGCCTAAGTAACTTGACATAAGCCTTAGATTTCGTGAAAGCGATTTCACGGCAATAAAACCTAGATACTAAATGAAGCCTTTCGTGATAACGAAAAGACTAACAATAAGCAACTTAGCAAATAAAAACTTACGTACTTTGGTTGACGACTCGCACCAAAAAGTAGCAGAGTGTCAGTGAAAAACACTTGAAATAGCGGTAGCTTGGGGTAACTTGGATCCTCTGATCGTAGCACGGTAGCGGTGTAACTTCACTAACAATCTCTAACTAAACTAAGTTGCACTTCGTTTTTTATTGCCTATGATACGTGAAAAAACTAGGGCGTTGTGAGAAATGCGGCGCCCACAATAAAGACTATTTCCTAGCAGCAAAACTTCTAGAACTATTGGATACGTGCGAAATCACGGTTCTATGAAAGCTTTGATTTTGAAATCAGGTACTTGGCTGGAATAATAACTGATAATAAATCGGTAGGAAGTTACATAGGAAATTAATAAACGATAGGCGTTTCAAAACTAACACTATCAAACTTTTTTTGAAACTTGGCGTAATGAACATTCATGATATGAACATTATAAAAATGCAATAAAAAAGTCGGGCCACCGTCCTTGTTTATGCGTCAGCAGGCTGTTAGAATGGGTTTTTTTTACTGGTTGCGCGGTAAAAGTTCGAATCACCTTCATACAGAATTAAATCTTGGTTACTTGAAAGGCACAAAGTTTTTTCTCGAAAGTAAAGCTTCAGATTTATGGACATTTAATTCATTTAGGCAGTTTTTGATTGTCTGGTTGCGGGAATATTGCACTTTTTCGGACAGTTCCGCGGTTAACTTGAAGTCCTCGCCTTGGCCAAAACACACCGAGTTGAGAACTATTTTCCCAAACAAATCATGTTCTACTATCAAACTTTTTTCCCTCTTCAAATGTTCTTCATTAGACTGTTCTTAGCAAATACCTGAAAAAAAATTGGGGGTCACCGTGCTCGTTTACGAGAAAAGGAGAATTTATTCCGTTATCGAGCTTAGTTTGAGGGAAATCTCTTACGTTTTGCACGTGCACCCATATGCGCGCGCTAATGACGCGAAATCGTGCACAGTAGGGATGCGCAATGCAATACTTAACAATTATTCACCGAAGTGGAGGTAAATATCCACCACTTTCACCGACACTGAGGTGAATAATTGTTTTAGTATATACCACACAAGCTGAATAACTAGCGGCCCAAAGAGCAACTTTATTATACCGAAAAAAGCCATTTTGTTTTTGTTCGGCTGCTAAGAGGTGAATAGTACTTGGCTAATCACCTCCGAGCTAACCAATCAGCGCACGCGAAAAGCACTATTCACTTGTGTGATATATACTAATTAACATTTAGACTACGAGCCCGAGTTTTCTATGAGCAGCGAGGCGCAGCCGAGTTGACTATATATCGCTCGTAGAAAACGAGGGCGAGTAGTCTAATTGTTAATTAGTAGCAGCGAGGCGCAGCCGAGTTGACTGTCGCTCGTAGAAAACGAGGGCGAGTAGTCTAATTGTTAACAGGAGCGGGCTCCTGTTGTTAATTAGTATATATCACACAAGTGAATAGTGCTTTTAGCTCATTACATAAAAAGAAAAGAATGTCAAGTAACGTGTAGAAAAGAACTGGTTCAAACGTGATGCGCCATGTGCACTGATGCGTAACTGTTTTCTATCAGCAGATAGAAAACGGTAATATAGCCAATCAAATTCACGGATTCACAATAGACTACGGTAAATTTATACTAATAAGGAATAGCCCACGTTCGATATATCAATATTCTAACATGGCTCCGAGACTTAAGGGTCAAAATTGCAAATTTTTAAAGTTTCTCTTGTACCTCAATTCCCAAAAATGACTTGGATACAAGGAAAGCAACACCAAATATAGAAGCTTGTCCCGAAGGCCTCGGAGCCATGTTAGAATATTGATATATCGAACGTGGCCTATTACCTTAAGCCTGGCGCACAGTAGCCGAATTTTTGCCGTAGAACTGCGTAATTTTTTCAAGTTCGTGCGCTTTGTGTTGCTTGCTATCAGTGAAGAGCAAAACCATGACTTAAAGTTTTTTTTTTCATTCAATGTATAATAAAACAATTATTAGATTCGCTTTTTGTGACATCCAGAATAATCACAACCTCGTTCCCAGGGTCTTTTCCCTCTCTTGGCGCCCCGCCTTCAAGCCAAGGAAAAGACCCTGGGGACAAGGTTGACCGGAAAAATCAAGGTCTCGGTAAGACCTTGATTATTCGGGATATCACAAAAACTTTATCCAATACTTTTTTTTTATTAAAGAAGCCAGTATATTTGATCCGTATTACTTCTCTGTAAGCGGTGAGTTTCCTGCCGTCTCCGGTATAATTTCCCCAGGGACCCTGATACGGCCCAATTTGCATAGAGCAAACTGAAGCAACGAGGAGGGGACATAAGGGGGGTCCCAAAACTGCAAAACCGCACAGAAATACGCCAAAAAAACCGCAAACCGCATGGAATGTTTTCCCGAATACCGAAGCCGTACGTCCTTTTCGCTTTCAGCTGCGAACTCGACAACCTCAGTTGCCATTATTGCGCATTGAATCAAAGCAACCACGAAGTCGACGCATCATTGGTCAAAACGGTTAATCACATTAAGTATTAACTGGAAAAGGCCGTAATTGCAAACCACAGAGTTAAATTGTAAACTGATATAATAAACCCTGATGCGTTCAAAAGAAACACCTAACTCGCGCTTGCAAAACAACCGGATGCCGGCCGTTTCAAGGAGTGTCATCACCGCAGACACTTTTTTTCACCGAAAACCGTGACCTGCAGGTTGCAATAAACGCAAACTGCTTAGCGTTTTGAAAGCGCAATACCGCGAGTTAACATAAAAATTACCGCAAAGCCACACCAAAAACTAACGCAAAACCGCATCACCGTAAACCCTTACGCCCCCCTCAACGAGAAAGAAGAATTATCGACGGCTGCCGTGAGGCAATTTTGGCGAGCTCCGAGCATTTTAGTGGGATTTATGGAGCTTTGAGTGCGAACTGTCGGTCGACCAGGTCGCCAGCCTTTCGTTTCTCTTTATGGAAAGCAAACCTGGAAAAGTAAATCGTCAAAATGGCTTTAGAACGACTTTAGAACGACTCAGCTGCCGCAAAGACTTCAAAATAACACAAGCTCAGACTAAGGTAAGCTTCTTTTATTACATCCTTTACTACAAGTTTAATTTAGAGCGATTTTCGAACCATTTTCCTACATTCTCTTAAATGGCTCAAAACGTAACGCAATACTGTCACGTATGTAAATCACCACAAACAACGTCTGGGCACGGTTGTGGTTTTTCAAGTACTTTCTAATTTAAAAATACCAAAACCTAAAATGATTTCCTACAAGAGAAGAAAAGTAACTAAGGAAAATAATAATAAATTTCTTAATGCAATTCAAAAATAATAATTGCTGCTTATTTGACAAGACTTTTAAAGTATAGAAGAATGGCGTTTTTCCGTGGGATGCCTGTGGCAGGCCACGGTAAGTTTTCGGTTGGGTTTCTTTTTTTTCGTCGGCGCAAAACGGCAAATTTGATTGACAGCTGAAACTATTTTTATTTTCAAACATTGTGCGATTCTGGCAAGGACAGGAAATAAACCGAAGGTAAGACATTTTAGAAGGCATTTCGACGTTGTGTATAGAATTGAACAACATCCGCGTTCCGTACGTGTCACGCATCGAAGCAACGAGTTCTCTGTTCACTCAGCCTGCCAAACTACGAATTCAGCAACCGGACCTGCGTGTTCATCCGGCCTACGTGCTTAACGCTCAGGCTAAGTAAGAAGTTTGAAGCAACTTTGACACAAGATATGCATTGCATCAGTGTATTCACAAATCAAGGATCGATTCCATCACGGAAAACATCGACACCAATCATTTCAAAAATTGGCTCAAGTACTTGCTGGTTTGCAATTGAAGACATTTAAGCCTCGAGAGTTTTACTCTATCGAAATTTTCGCAGTTCATTCAATCCATGAGTCGACAATCAAGCTACGTGGTTTGTAAAGTTTTGTGTATTCTTACTGACAACATATATTGAGCTGTCTGTTTACCAGAACGCACATGTAAATAGTGTTTGCGAGAAGGTTTATTCCATTCGATGTTTATTTTATTTTCAGTGTTCCACCGTTAACATTTATAAACACAAAGGGAAATAAGTGTTAAGAAGAATTCTTCATGCTTCTGACTGGGATGGATCGAAACTTTAATCCTTTCGCTATTTTGAATAATCAAGCACACATCGATCAATGGGAATATACCAGTTGCGTTACGGTGCGTTACGTTTTTCTCTCACACAAGTGAGCCTACTTCAGTTCTTCTCTCATACAAAAGAGCTTCTTATTATATAACAGACAATCAGTATTTTAGCCTCTTAATATTTTGGCAGATTCGTTTCGTTCATTGACGGCAATATAGCCCTTCACAATATTTTAGTCTTCAAAGAATTAAAACGTTGCGTTATCATTCATGTCTTCAGATCTTCTAGCAGTTCTCACGATCTCAACGTAAGAGAAATGGTCTAAAAACAAATTCCAGTTTTCACGCTGCAAGATTACTTCTGCCAGTTTTGATGCCATTTCTAAACACCATGCACACTCTCGTTCCATCTTGTAGATCACCTGCAAAGAGGAAATAGGAGCCGCGGGGAATTGAAGGAGACTCTGCTCGCACAGTAACTTGCCGCCGGCCTATGCTATTTTCCACTACAAGCACAGTGACCATTTCTTCAACACCGTTTTCTCAGTGATTTTTATGGCCGATTTAGCTGATTAATCGAGGCACTTTACTTAACTTCAGAATTCACTCTAATGCTACGTTCCCCAGCCCGAGCATCCCACGGAATCGCCTTTTGGCGATTTCGTTTAAAGATATTCACGTTTTGTGAGTAAAGTGAAGACGTCATAGGTGGTTTCACTAAAACAGAACAACACTCAATCAAGAATATCTCCAGAAATATAAAGTGGTGTTCTTCAAACTTGGCATCAGGACTGTACATTACAAAAGAAGCCAAATAACACCTGTCGTGCTGTTGCCATGACAACAGTTATGTCGCTGGTCCTGTTTTAACTAATTCCCAGATTTTATCCTAAACAAGGATCATCCACTCACAACATTCTAATGGGGATAGTTAAGACAATATGGGAACCATTTTTGTAACGAGCTAGACCTTCTGTCCCACTTTAAAAGATTGCAAATGGGATATTTGGTTTTTCACAGAAAGAGACTGGAGCCAACAGTGTTGCCATGGCAACAACATAGTAGGTGTCATTCTGTTTGTTTTGTGATGTACGTTTCTGGTGCCGAGTTTGAAGAACACTGGTTCAATGTTTCTGGAGATATTCTTGATTGAGTGTTGTACTGTTTTAATGGAACCACCTATAACGTCACCACTTGATATATCTCTAGAAAGAAAAAAGATATTCCCAAAAGGAAAACGCCATTTTTCTTTACTCTGAAAAGCCTATTAAATAAGCAGCAATTATTTTTACTTCATAGGCACTTTAACTGGGAATACCTTGGGAACTTCAATGATGTTGATGATGTCTTATCGCTTATTTTTTTCAGCCATTTCCACTCAATACCATAAGGGTTTTACTATTATGATGAAAATAATTAAATTTAGAATCAGACCACGATCACAAGTTTACATGATTTTTATTTTCATAGCAGTTTCTTCAAGTTCATTACCAGCATACCATCCGCTCTCAGTTCTATCAAGAGCCATCTTTCAGATGCCATACAATGTAGCTCAGTCGGTATTAGCGCTTTCTCTTCTGTGGAGGCGTGCATTTAACGGTGCCAAACAGACGGGGATACATCGGACCAACTTTCTCTGACATCATGCTTCTTTCATGGCTACTATGGCCTCTCGTTCCTGTGTACAATGAATATAAAGTAGTGTAAGTCATTGCATGTTAAACTTTAACATCCTAAATTCTGAATTGTTTTTCCTGTAATTGGGCTGGCAACGAATATTTGCAGATCTTGACTTATTGTACTCCAGCATCAAATCGAGCTTAGACATCCCCCCCCCCGGCTTTGCCTCGGGCCTTTGAATTTTTAAGAAACACTTTTGTTCAACTTCCTCTCCTCACCGGGCCAAAAAGCTGTTTAATGGCCCCCACCCCCTGGGAAAATTAGCCAGATTTACTGTTTTAACTTTTCACTAGCTTATATTTAGGCGTCTGAGTGCTGTACATTGTTAACATTGTTTATTAGACAACGCATATTTATAATCATAAATATAAATCGCTCTTAAACACCTGTCAACACGGAAACACAGCTGTATAAGCCTTTGGTTTTTCAACCAAATCCACCACAATACACAATCTTTTCCTTTGGATTCCATCAAAGTTTGTTTTCCGCTGTCTCCGTCCATGATTTATCCGCGACCCACTGGAATCGCGCGACTCGTACGTGGAAATCGAGGCTACGATCAATTCCCCACCCCCTGTGAGTGGTGATCAAATGCCCTCCTTCGCCCTTATGTCCAGGATTGGAACGAGCACTACAAATTTTGCGAAATTTTTTCGTTTTTTTAAACTCTACAAGATATACAAAAATCTGCTGCCCTAACGATTTTTTCGTACGTTTGCTGAAATTTACAATTTTTGCTAATCGACCCCAGCAAACACCGGCCGTGTGGATTTTACAAAATTTTACAAAATTTACATTCTTTGCCACCTTCACGATTTTTCAATAATTCATTGTGAAATTTTCGATTTTTTGCTCCCCCTGCTTTTGTTAACGCAAATTCCACGTACTGTGCACTGACCTGCGGATTTTACAAAATTTTGCGATTTTTTCCCGCTGTTAACATAACACCAAAGTACCGCCAAAGACGACAAAGCTGTATTTTGTGTCTCTCTGGGGGAACGACTTTTAGCGGGATGAAAATATGTTATTACCGCATACATGTAGGAGCCCCGGGTTATGCCCGGGGGAGGGGGGTGTTTTAAGCTTCGATTTGACTGGTACATTACCGTTTGATTTTCTTTTCATGTCTTTGAACTTTCTCTTGAATCTTCATTTTGTACACAGCTCAATTCAGTTCTGAAAATTTAATATAAAAATGGCGAAGGTACGTACACATAATTTCAGTTCTAACACTACCCTCTCATACACCTTTTTATAAAAGATGGTACGCCTCAATATAACCTCATATGCCGTAAGAGTTTTACATTTTTAACCCGCAATTACTGACAAAACTCTTCAATAAATCACTAAAACAGAAAGACTTCTTTGTGTAGGGCTTTAACTCACTCAACCAGACGAGCGCCCGTTGAAATTTTTTATTGAAGGCCCTTTACAATGTCTATCCCCTAAATGATAGAACTTCTTACCCTTGGTATACCTCAACTTATGAAATCCCTACCTTTCAAATACCGAAGCTAAAAAGGTAACCCCCTTTCAGGCAGAGCCTCGCTAGTTATAGGGCGATGTACGTCCAGATGTGCCCCCTCCACCGGCAGTATGCAATCTTGGACAAAATAATGAGAAATCAGACCAACCCCCTCCCCCCATTGTCAATGATGGAACAAATGGCGGCCTTTGTTGATTGGAGTTCATCATTGATTTGGGGGAGGGGGGAGGGGTGGTTTTATTTCTCATTTTACTTCTGTCCAATGCTTGTGTCTAAGGTATTGGCTAGCTCCGTGAGCGTGCAAGATGAACCAAATCGCGCGCTGTGATTGGCTACCCGAGCGGGCAAGATGGAGCCATCTTGCCCGCTCGGGACTACCCGCTGCATCCCGAAAGCAACATTTCACCAAAAGCCATATAATAAATCCTTTATTGACCAAGTTGTTCGGTCAAGATGGCTGGATATTGGCCTCGTTCTTTTTTTGCGAGTTTATGGACCTCGACTTCGTCTCGGTCCATAAACACGCAAAAAAAGAACTTGGCCAATATCCGAGCCATCTTGACCTCACACTTGGTCAATAACCCATTTATACACTTGTAAACCATGGATATATAGGTTACGATTTCCACCTACAGATATACCTGAGTTTTTGACAGGAGAAGCAAACCTGTCACGTACTCAGCCCACAGCAGTATTTATGCTGTAACGTATTAAGTGAAAACAAAAAAAACAATGCTTTTCCTTTTAATAATGACTTATGTTGAGGAAACCTTGGTCTTTTGGTTTCAATGCTCCATTTTCTCCTTTTGCTCACCTTGCATACTCAAATTACAACCTAAAGTAGTTCAGGTAAATACATGATTGAAATATCTAACAAATGCATGTTGTCATTTTTTTGGTGCTGTTTATCATGACTAAAACAATGAAAGGAAATGTATACCTGGAGATTTTCAGGTGAGTTCCTCAGCTTTTGCAATGGTATCCTTCAGAATAGTTTCCTCCCGCCCTTGCAAACTTTTGCTTTGGAGTAACCACCTACGGCATTAACAGGAATCAGCAGTTCAGTATTGCCTAAGACTACTCAACCTTATAGCTTAACCTAACATCTTAGAACACGCGAGTAACTTAAAAAATTGAACATAAGAATTAATGATTGAAAGTAGGCATTATCGATTTTATTTTTTCAGCAAAAGTCCTCAGAAAGCTGCCATGAAGAAAGTTCTGTGTGCAATACTATTAAACATTACAAATTTGAAAAAAACCAAATGCTGGTCATAGTTTAAGCAGGCCCATCAGTCAAAAACGTCTGTTCTTATTGTGGGCACTCAGTTTCTTTAGTGAGGGAGTAAAAACTTGCCAGAGGGACAATACCTTTTCAACCCCTTCACAATGATCTGTTCAACTCCATTACCCTTGATCCTTCTTGACTGTATTGGATCTACGACAATCAATTTGAAGTTATAACTTAACACTGCATAGGACCTTGCCTCACATTAATTTAACTACATGCAATTCTATGTACTTAAAGGTTTATTTTATTTTACACTGCCTTAAGTTTCAATTGGGCAAGGTAACCTAAAGACCAATGCTTTCCTTGCCAGCAGCCATTTGTTCCCAAGCTGCATGGTTTTTGTGGGTTGCACCTGCGACCCTACCTCCTTCATCTGGTTGACGAGTCTTAACATTACCAACTCAATTGTTAGCAGTTATGAGAAAGTGAAAATCAATTGTTAGTCACACCATGAAGAAAAGGCAAGTGGTCGCTTAAGGGTACATGTAATTCCACGGCATAGACTAGCACTGTGCCAATAAAACGCTCCATACAATTTTTCACTATAAAAAATCAATTGTTGAGATTCAGGGTTTTTTTAAAAAAAAGAATTTAGGGCCCCAGTAATTGAAACTACATGTAAATGGTCATTTTGACTAACACTGACTGTATACTTAACCTTGTATGAGGCCTTGTGCCCATATCACAGTGAAATGATGGGTATTCCAAACATTCAAACACCTTCCAAAAGGCTTTCTTGACATGAACCGAACACAAATAATCAGAAAAGTAAACACTAAGTAGTGATGAAATTAATTATTCAGAAGTGAACATGTGATCCTCACGGCC
>JAHPZR010029070.1:0-18572 GCA_019787425.1 Platygyra sinensis | reverse complement strand
CGAACGCACGCGTTAATATTTGCAAACTGAACTTGTCATCAATTAAACAAACAATTTACCACTCAAAATTTAATTGGTCCGATTTAATTTAAATTAGTCAAGAGGCAGAGCTGTTAGCGACAAGGCGATAGCGTGGGAGGGAGCCCAATTAAAACAACTGTTTTCAAAAATTTCTACAGTCTCTCTCGAAGTAAGCAAAACCTTTATTTAAGTGTGTATGTTTATTCATAACTGTAAATTGTATTCCCACTCGCGTAAGCACTTGAGGGAGAAACCCCATCCTAATTGACTTTGAATTTGGGAAGTGATGCAAATAGGCCCTTTGCAGGATCCAGTCACATGGTACGGAATAAATTACACTGGGACGCAAATGACGCAGTGGGACTTCCAAAACAAAGGAACTCTTACCTGCCCAGCATGACTTTCCTTTGTTTTAAAGTCCCACTGCGTCATTTGCGTCCCAGTGTAATTTATTCCGTACCATGTGACTGGATCCTGCAAAAGGCCTCATTACCAGAAATCGCGGACATTTCTAGCCCGCTAAAAATTGTCAGCGGTATATCATGTTACACTCTAGAACAATAAAATCTAATATGGCGGCGCTTATCGCTCTGTCCGAAAGGAAGCGTGTTTCTTGCGATGTGCTTCACAGGTTAAGCACTGTTGATATATCGTATGCCGAGAATAGGAAAAAGAAAAGATCTTCCTTGGATTCTTGATCCGTTGTCCTTGCTTATTTTGAACCATTGACCAGGAATCCAAAAATTAAGAAGGTCAATGTAGTTTAACTCAATTCCTCTCTCGTCTTTGATTCCAACAAGCTCATGCCATTTCTTCAGAATTGGATATGGGATGTATATTGACAGAGCAATTTCAGCTTGTCTACTGTGCTGCTCATGTATATAAGACAAACGGGGAATCAGTGACTTGAAGCTTAAAATCAAGGGCTTTCTTTTCGAAATCGAGCAAAACATGAGACAGTCTCAGTGCCGGAATTCTTCCCATATATTACCATTGGTAATTTCGCGCGATTTTTCGCATTTTTGAGCCTGTAGATACTTAGACAGCGGTAGAACATTTGAAACTGCCAGGATGCTAAGCTGAAGTAAATATGGTGGATTTTTGCGCGTTGGAAAGTGGTTGTTCTTCGAGTTTCTTCGCATCCTGCAGGACATTTGTACGCCCAGAGGAAGGCTATATCCATTCGTGATTAAGCCCTTTTTTCGGTGCCGATTGGCGGCCTGCTGTTTTATCATGAAAGGCTTTATTTGACTTGCTTAGAACGATCGTGATTTGAAGAACATTTTGAGGGGTCGGCACCGATGGAAGCATGAAACACACGCACAACTCAAAGCTTTCAAGTCAAGGTAAGTGAAGGATTTTGATGAAACAAGTGAGCAAGCACAACCGTAATCCTTGTTATTTTGGTGCTAGTTGGCGGCTCCAAGAATAAACGAAACAGTAAAAAAAACCTTCGCTTCGTAATGCAGTTGTATATTATTTATCAGTAAAAGGTCGGCACATAGAATTAATATACAAGTGAAGAATGATCATCGCGGTTAATTTTCCAATTTAAGCAATTGGAGAGAAGAAGCCTGAAAAAAAAATCAGGGCTTCAACGGGATTCGAACCCGTGACCTTCGCGATACCGGTGCGATGCTCTACCAACTGAGCTATGAAGCCACACATTGGGAGCGAGGTCAATTTATTGAGTTCATATCACCCGCGTGAGGAATGAAATGATGTGAAGTATATGAAATAATTCATATTTGAACTGCGGTTGTAGATTCAAGTGAAGAATGATCATCGCAGTTAATTTTCCAATTTAAGCAATTGGAGAGAAGAAGCCTGAAAAAAATCAGGGCTTCAACGGGATTCGATTTACCGTTCGATTACAGCTTTTTTCCAGTAACTAAAAAAGTTTGGGATGCAGTTTCCTATCAACAAAACTGTTTTCTATTATTTCAGATAATCTGTACTTTTATTTTTACTAATACACACGACATTATTTCTTGATACTTTAAAAAGTCAACAAATATATAAACAAATTAAGTGGAAAACCCTTTTAAATTTAACTGTTTCCAGAGATTCACAAACAGCGACTGGGAACATGCGGTTCTTTCTTCTGGTTAAATTGCCAGTAAAAACACTTTGCCTACTGCGATTACCCTAATGTTATTTCTAAGTACTCTTTTCTTTCATTTTAAAATTTAACCGCAAGGTTGTAAGCTTCCCTATAAGCTCAGGTCGTTTTGTATTTGAATACAATAGCTATCACATTTCAACCGTTAGCCACATATCTAGCCTAATTTTCCAGCAAAATTAGAAAACGGAGTACTGGAAAAAACGGCTTGTCTTGGTTAATATTGCACGTTGAAACCAGTTGCAGTTGGCAAAGTTCACTGTTGGGTCTCATCTCGGAGACTTTCGGGGAGAATGCTTCAAAAGCAATTTCTAATGGTGACACCCAATGCAAGTATGTAGTACTGACTTGGAAACATTCCAAAGATTATTCGTCAACCAGTTTAATTTGAGCATTTCCGCGATTTCCAAAAACTGCAGTTCACCCTTATCACAGAAAGGTAGTTCTGCAGTTTCTTTAGGGATGTCATCTGAAATTGGAGGTACCTCGACCGGAGCTCTTGGGATTCTTTCTATCCAAAATTTGTATTCATTCAGATTGTGATGCCGATAATTGAGGTAGACATCTAATTGGGGGTGAATTATCTCTGACTCAACAGCATCGTTCATCACATGCATGATCACAGGACAGCGCGAACAAGGTACCATTGTTTACGTCTTTCACAATACCACCCAACGTACCAGATAATTGTTTGCCATTAATCCCAATGCTTCTTTCGAAACGTAGAACGCCATCCTACTTATGCGCCACTCGGGTCGGGTACGGATCTCTTGTTCTGATAAAAAAAGGCCGTCGACGACGTCCACCGGGTAAGTAGGGCAACACGCTCAGATTCAAGTATTTGAATTGCTGCATTTCGGATGACACACTCATCGTCAGTTGCACTGATACATAAAGAAAAGAACATTACAATTAACATGTTTATAGCAACATGCATTTTGTTAAAAAAATAAAAAGTATTCTGTAAGTCAGTATATAAAGGACCATTTATTTCACATATTCACTCCATATAAGACAGGAAAAACATGAAATCCATTCGCCCACTGAGTCAGTAAATTTCAGTTTTCAATTGTCCCCACTTAAATATTACTTGCCCACGTGGTGGACAGTATGCAATTTAGAGAACAATTGCAAACAAAGTACTGTATTCTTGGATTCCCAACTAACTCACGCTTTCAACCAATCTTGCTGTTTTTAGAATATAATTCTTAGTTATCAAGCGAACATTCTCATTCAAACTCACTGAAGCTACTTTCACTTGCCCACCGGCCCATTCAGTGAACTTCTATTTTCACTTGCCCGAGAGAAAAATTTCTTCATCTACTCCGGACCAGCGATCATGGACAATATCAGTTAAGACACTTCTAGTCTCCTTCGTGGCCGTTATTAGGTTCGTCACGCAACTCTTGGGGTGAAGCGTTGCGTGACGAACCTAATAACGGCTGCAAAGGAGACTAAGACACTCCCCCGAAAAAAGCCCTTTCCGTTGAGCACGAGGATTATTCAATCCCCAATGCTGTAACCACTTGACTGTGGAGTCCCCAAGGTGCGCAATTCAAAATTGCATCAGGACGCCGATAGAAAGCACTTGTTTTACTCGACTATGCCAACAATTCTGTCCATGACTGTGGGTCTTTTTCTTGCCCTGTCACTTACATTCTTCAGTATCTATCTTACAAACTCAAAACCTAATCAGCTATAGTTGGATTAATAGCTCAGTTGGTAGGGCACTGCACGGATGTCATAGAGTCTGGAATAATCTGTAAGGAGCTCTTATTCCAGAACGTTAGGGCAATCACACACTCATAAACAGCTTTATCATTCTTCTGCACCACGATCATTACACACGTCAATTGCAAGCTTATCATGTTTTGTAAATAAAGAAAAACAAACCTCTTTGTCCTGTTGCTGATTCTCTTTTTCTGTCACTGCTTCCGTGTCATTTGAAGATGATGGCGAAGCCGTATCTCCAATTGTATCTAAAGTTTGATAGACTTAGTGTAAATTTTTTAATGTTTCGAGGGCCACTGGGTCATCAGTTGTTCATACTGTCATGTGCTACCCTCGTGAAAAAAAGTCACTATCTACCTAGCTAGCTATCTGTCTGTCTGTCTGTCTGTCTGTCTGTCTGTCTGTCTATCTATCTATCTATCTATCTGTCTGTTTATTTTTCTATCTATCTATCTATCTATCTATCTATCCATCTATCTAGCTAGTTAGCTAGCTATCTAGCTATCTAGCTATCTATCTGTCTATCTATCTATCTATCTATCTATCTATAGATAAGGACATCAGTGACACACTCGGCTACGCCTCTTGTGCCGCTTTTTTGTTCTTACCACATTTTGACGTCATCTGTGATCTATTATTGAACAGACGCACGGCAACATGGAATCTATTTGTTAAATCTATCTATCTATCTATGTATAAAAGACAATGTTGTAACCACGTGACTGGGCTACGGAGCGTATTTCAACATTGAAAAGTGGGGAGAGGGGCATTTGGCTATCGAAAAATAAATGCTTATTCAATTACGGAAGAGCGCCGATAGAAAGCGTTTGTTTTACTCGAATGTGTCAACAATTTTGTCCATGACTGTCGGTTTTTCCTGCCCTGTCACTTACATTCTTCACTATCTACGGGTATGTTACAAACTGAAAACCTGATTAGCTCTAGTTGGATTGATAGCTCAGTTGGTAGAGCGCTGCACCGGTAACACAGAGACTAGAATAATCTGTAATGTGCTCTCATTCTAGAACTTTAGACCAATCACACACTCTCATAAACCGCTTTGTCACTCTTTTGCACCACGATCCACCTCTGTCAGGATTAAACGTAAGTATTGTTTAATTAGTACTTCATAATTGACAGGGCTATTTGAAATTTTCATACTACTTCATATTGACTGAATTGTGTGTGTTTAGGGGACTTTTTACCCATGAGGACACTTTGTGATGCTTATCATAAGGAATCTGAATCTCATTGGCGTCAATTCTGGACATATCTCCCAAGATTAGTAGACACCTCAATTGTAAGCTCAACATGCATTGTACATGAGGGAACACAAACCTCTTTGTCCTGATGCTGATTCTATTGTTCTGTCATTGTCTGCTTCTGTGTCATTTGAAGAGGATGGTGAAGTTGTATCTCCAATTGTATCTAATGACAAGATCAAAGATAATGTTGTAGCCACGTGACAGTGTCTACGGACCGTATTCAACATTGAAAAGGGGGGAGAGGGGGGTTTGGCTATCGAAAAATAGATGCTTATTCAATTACGGAAGAACGCCGATAGTTTTGCTCTAATGTGTCAACACTTTTGTCATGATTGTGGGTTTTTTCCTGCCCTGTCACCTGGCATTCTACACTATCTACGGACATGTTACACATTGAAAACCAGATCAGCTCTGGTTGGATTGATAGCTCAGTTGGTAGAACACTACAGCGGTAACACAGAGTCTGGAATAATCTCTAATGTGCTTTTATTCTAGAACTTTACGCCAATCAACACTCTCATAAACCGCTTTGTCACTCTTTTGCACCATGATCCACTTATGTCCAGGATTGAACGCAAGTATTGTTTAATTAGCTCTTCATATTTGACAGGGTACTTTTGTCCATGACTGTGGGTTTTTTCCTGCCCTGTCACTTACATTCTTCACTATCTACGGGTATATTACAAACTGTAAACCTATTCAGCTCTAGTTGGATTGATAGCTCAGTTGGTCGAGCGCTGCACCGGTAACACAGAGTCTGGAATAATCTGTAATGTCCTCTTATTTCAGAACTTTAGGCCAATCTCTCATAAACAGCTTTGTCACTCTTTTGCACCACGATCAGTACACAGGTCAATTGCAAACTCAACATGTATTGTACATGAAGAAACATAAACCTCTTTCTCCTGTTGCTGATTCTATTGTTCTGTCACTGTCTGCCTCTATGTCATTTGAAGAGGGTGGTGAAGCTGTATCCCCAATTCCATCTAATGACAAGGAGATATGTTATTAGATGGCTACATGTATCAGTAAAAGTGCATCTAGTCCCGATTTATTTTTTTCGCTAAAACGAATTCATCATGCTAAGTACTACTGACCGGGCGGAACAGAGATGAAAGGAAGCTGAGAAAGTTTCACACTGTGTAAAAAAACATAATTCAGACAATCACTGACGACACTCCCCGAAATAAGAAACCTGTTTCGTTGAACGCGTGGGTCTTTTAATCTCCAATCAATTTGCATATTTCGACCTCCAATGAGTCAACAATTGAGTCCATGATTGTGGCTTTTTCCTGCCCTGTCACTTACATTATTTACTATCTACCGGGTTAAGATACAAACTGAAACCCTGATCAGCTCTAGTTGGATTGATAGCTCAGTTGGTAGAGCACTGCACCGGTATCTTAAAGTCAGGAAACTTTAGGAAACTGAGACACTGTCATAAACAGCTTTGTTTTTATAATTATTTTAATTTTTATCAATTTTTTTTTAGTCAAAATTGCAGTATTACACTTATATCGCTAAAAATTTTAGGATACACTAGACAAAATGAAATATATAGAAAAAGTACAAAGAAGTCGAAAAAAAAAAGAAATATAACACCTTACATTTCATTATTGGAACATGGAAAATACAGTTGGCAATAGACAAGTACAAAGAAGATAAATAAGTAAATATGCTTTAGACATCGCAAATGCAGAGAGTGGTCCACTTAGCTTCGTCTTTTCTGCAGTTTGAGTTTTAAATGGCCATTTGTCTTGCATCACATTTTTGTTCATTTCCAGTAAGGCAAGAAAGACCTTTAACAATTTCTTGAGAGGAATATATAATAGCTAGCGATAAGAAGATAATGATTTAACGCGTAAGAGCTCTTGGATTTAGGTTTGTAGCCGTAAAGGATTTCAGAGTAATTGGGATGAAATTGTCTGAACGATTGATATTCCTCAACGATATAACGTCTTTCCAAAAGGGTTCCACTACAGAGAACTCAAGAAACATACGAACAAGAGTTTTATTTTGGAAGAGGCAGTGTTCGCATTGCGGTATTGCGGCATTTCTTTTATGTTCAAGACTGGCATTATTTTGGGCCGTACTGTATTTAAGAAATAGAAAACATGTACCGTGTTTCTATCGAGTTATACAAACACGAGTGGAAGTTTGGGAGAACGAGAAATGCTGTGGGAACACGAGCCGCAGGCGACTGTTTCCACAGCTTTTTCGAGTTCTCCCAAACTTTCACGAGTGTTTGTATAACTCGATAGAAACACGAAGTACATGTTTTCTATATCTTTTAGAAAACACCACGACGAGAAAAAGGAAAACAACTTGTTAACCTTGGATATCAAAATGTTAATTCTCTTTGCTCGCGCCATCAATACGTCAACAGCGCGCTATTTCGATTTACCCAGGCGATAATGAGCGATTTTACCACGTCTAAAAAATTCACCATAGTTTAAACCACCTTTGCAGATTGGTCCAACCATTGTTTTGCGTATAACTTTTTTCTGGTTTGAAGTTCCAAGCGAACGAGAAACACTAACCTGTTTGTCCTGTTGCTGAATCTCCTTTTCTGTTACTGTCTGCTTCTGTGTAATCTGAAGAGGATGGTGAAGCTGTATCTCCAATTGCATCTAATTACACGGAGACATCTTATTACATGGGTGCATGTTATTGTATTATGTTCGCTAAAGCGATTCCACTTGTTATTGGAAGAATTTGACGAGGAAAAAATGGATTTGGTAGAATCCTTAATTTGCTATGCTCTTCCAAGTTTAAGTGTTGAGTGACCACGTATCAGGGAGTCTGGGAGGGGGTGCAGAGGGTTACTGATGACGTCAGTCACGAAATAGGATAGGGCGGCTGTACATAGGCCACCCAGGAACCTTACAAAATGGCGCCTTAGTGAGCTCTGTGTATTTGCTCGAGCGAATGGGAAACAAAAGTAATCGTTGCGATATTGTTTGGGACTAAAACGTCCATTTTTGTCTCAAAAATTCATTTCTTCTTCGTCGCTGTAGTCGGAGCTAAGTTTCGATTTTAAAGATGCCGAAATAACCTTCGATCCAGCACTTTCGACAACTGTGAGATCACCGCTTACAAAACTTTGAGAGCAATTTGCAATATTTCCAGCGACGACGGGAAAGCTGATTCGGGAATGGAAAACTAGATTTTCTTGTAATTACTTGTAATTTATATTTTTAAATATTTTTATACCTTTTGTTATTGTTGGTGTTATTTCGATCCCGCAACAATTTTCTGGTCTCAAGACACGCGCCTATTGGAATATATCCAATATACAGTGCAATCCCTATTTTTCAAATCTCCAAGAGTGGTGAAAATTAGTGTGAAGAATCGAATAGTCTAAGAAATGGGGAGTAAAATGACATTGTTCGACAGAGGGAAAGAGACGGCGACTAAAGGAGTAGGCCGAAATGCTGCACTATGGTTGGCTACCTGAGAGGCACGTATGCTTGTTAAAAAGGGACAAAACAACAAGATCATTATTTATATGACAAGACAGTGATATATACATCAAGATTTGTATATATACAGAATGATTGGTGTACATACATCAAGATTCATATATACACATCAAGATTTGTGTATATACATCAAGATTCTTCAGCTTAAATATTTATCAAGCATTCGAAATGTACAGGAACATTAAAATTCGTGTATGTACATTAATATTTGTGCATATTCACCAAGATCCGGGCATACGATGACACATTGTATGCCCGGATCTTAATGAATATGCACAAATCTTAATACACATACTCAAATTCTAATGTTCCTGTACATTTGGAATGCTTGATTAATATTTAAGCTGACGAATCTTGATGTATGTACACAAATCCTGGTGTATATATATATGAATCTTGATGTATTTACACCAATCTCGCTGCATATATACAAATCTTGATGTATATATCACTGTCATGTCATGTAAATAATGTTCTTTTTGTTTTGTCCCTTTTTTAACAAGCATTGGCAAGATCTTGCCCGCTCGGCCCTACCTGCCGCATTCCGCAGGAGATATTTCCCCAAAAGCCACGTGATAAACTGTCTATTGGACAAGCTTGTTCGTGAGGACAAATGGCTGGATATTGATTAAGTTCTTCTATGGACAGAGTTTTTTAAACTCTCAAAAAACAAACAAACAAACAAACAAACAAACAAACAAACGAGGTTAATATCCAGTCATCCTCACCGAACAAGCTTGTCCAATAGACAGTTTATCACGTGGCTTTTGGGAAATATCTCCTGCGGAATGCGGCAGGTAGGGCCGAGCGGGCAAGATCTTGCCAATGCTTGTTAAAAAAGGGACAAAACAAAAAAGAACATTATTTACATGACATGACAGTGATATATACATCAAGATTTGTATATATGCAGCGAGATTGGTGTAAATACATCAAGATTCATATATATATACACCAGGATTTGTGTACATACATCAAGATTCGTCAGCTTAAATATTAATCAAGCATTCCAAATGTACAGGAACATTAGAATTTGAGTATGTGTATTAAGATTTGTGCATATTCATTAAGATCCGGGCATACAATGTGTCATCGTATGCCCGGATCTTGGTGAATATGCACAAATATTAATGTACATACACGAATTTTAATGTTCCTGTACATTTCGAATGCTTGATAAATATTTAAGCTGAAGAATCTTGATGTATATACACAAATCTTGATGTGTATATATGAATCTTGATGTATGTACACCAATCATTCTGTATATATACAAATCTTGATGTATATATCACTGTCTTGTCATATAAATAATGATCTTGTTGTTTTGTCCCTTTTTAACAAGCATACGTGCCTCTCAGGTAGCCAACCATAGTGCAGCATTTCGGCCTACTCCTTTAGTCGCCGTCTCTTTCCCTCTGTCGAACAATGTCATTTTACTCCCCATTTCTTAGACTATTCGATTCTTCACACTAATTTTCACCACTCTTGGAGATTTGAAAAATAGGGATTGCACTGTATATTGGATATATTCCAATAGGCGCGTGTCTTGAGACCAGAAAATTGTTGCGGGATCGAAATAACACCAACAATAACAAAAGGTATAAAAATATTTAAAAAATATAAATTACAAGTAATTACAAGAAAATCTAGTTTTCCATTCCCGAATCAGCTTTCCCGTCGTCGCTGGAAATATTGCAAATTGCTCTCAAAGTTTTGTAAGCGGTGATCTCACAGTTGTCGAAAGTGCTGGATCGAAGGTTATTTCGGCATCTTTAAAATCGAAACTTAGCTCCGACTACAGCGACGAAGAAGAAATGAATTTTTGAGACAAAAATGGACGTTTTAGTCCCAAACAATATCGCAACGATTACTTTTGTTTCCCATTCGCTCGAGCAAATACACAGAGCTCACTAAGGCGCCATTTTGTAAGGTTCCTGGGTGGCCTATGTACAGCCGCCCTATCCTATTTCGTGACTGACGTCATCAGTAACCCTCTGCACCCCCTCCCAGACTCCCTGATACGTGGTCACTCAACACTTAAACTTGGAAGAGCATAGCAAATTAAGGATTCTACCAAATCCATTTTTTCCTCGTCAAATTCTTCCAATAACAAGTGGAATCGCTTTAGCGAACATAATACAATAACATGCACCCATGTAATAAGATGTCTCCGTGTAATTAGATGCAATTGGAGATACAGCTTCACCATCCTCTTCAGATTACACAGAAGCAGACAGTAACAGAAAAGGAGATTCAGCAACAGGACAAACAGGTTAGTGTTTTCTCGTTCGCTTGGAACTTCAAACCAGAAAAAAGTTATACGCAAAACAATGGTTGGACCAATCTGCAAAGGTGGTTTAAACTATGGTGAATTTTTTAGACGTGGTAAAATCGCTCATTATCGCCTGGGTAAATCGAAATAGCGCGCTGTTGACGTATTGATGGCGCGAGCAAAGAGAATTAACATTTTGATATCCAAGGTTAACAAGTTGTTTTCCTTTTTCTCGTCGTGGTGTTTTCTAAAAGATATAGAAAACATGTACTTCGTGTTTCTATCGAGTTATACAAACACTCGTGAAAGTTTGGGAGAACTCGAAAAGCTGTGGAAACAGTCGCCTGCGGCTCGTGTTCCCACAGCATTTCTCGTTCTCCAAACTTCCACTCGTGTTTGTATAACTCGATAGAAACACGGTACATGTTTTCTATTTCTTAAATACAGTACGGCCCAAAATAATGCCAGTCTTGAACATAAAAGAAATGCCGCAATACCGCAATGCGAACACTGCCTCTTCCAAAATAAAACTCTTGTTCGTATGTTTCTTGAGTTCTCTGTAGTGGAACCCTTTTGGAAAGACGTTATATCGTTGAGGAATATCAATCGTTCAGACAATTTCATCCCAATTACTCTGAAATCCTTTACGGCTACAAACCTAAATCCAAGAGCTCTTACGCGTTAAATCATTATCTTCTTATCGCTAGCTATTATATATTCCTCTCAAGAAATTGTTAAAGGTCTTTCTTGCCTTACTGGAAATGAACAAAAATGTGATGCAAGACAAATGGCCATTTAAAACTCAAACTGCAGAAAAGACGAAGCTAAGTGGACCACTCTCTGCATTTGCGATGTCTAAAGCATATTTACTTATTTATCTTCTTTGTACTTGTCTATTGCCAACTGTATTTTCCATGTTCCAATAATGAAATGTAAGGTGTTATATTTCTTTTTTTTTTCGACTTCTTTGTACTTTTTCTATATATTTCATTTTGTCTAGTGTATCCTAAAATTTTTAGCGATATAAGTGTAATACTGCAATTTTGACTAAAAAAAAATTGATAAAAATTAAAATAATTATAAAAACAAAGCTGTTTATGACAGTGTCTCAGTTTCCTAAAGTTTCCTGACTTTAAGATACGGTGCAGTGCTCTACCAACTGAGCTATCAATCCAACTAGAGCTGATCAGGGTTTCAGTTTGTATCTTAACCCGGTAGATAGTAAATAATGTAAGTGACAGGGCAGGAAAAAGCCACAATCATGGACTCAATTGTTGACTCATTGGAGGTCGAAATATGCAAATTGATTGGAGATTAAAAGACCCACGCGTTCAACGAAACAGGTTTCTTATTTCGGGGAGTGTCGTCAGTGATTGTCTGAATTATGTTTTTTTACACAGTGTGAAACTTTCTCAGCTTCCTTTCATCTCTGTTCCGCCCGGTCAGTAGTACTTAGCATGATGAATTCGTTTTAGCGAAAAAAATAAATCGGGACTAGATGCACTTTTACTGATACATGTAGCCATCTAATAACATATCTCCTTGTCATTAGATGGAATTGGGGATACAGCTTCACCACCCTCTTCAAATGACATAGAGGCAGACAGTGACAGAACAATAGAATCAGCAACAGGAGAAAGAGGTTTATGTTTCTTCATGTACAATACATGTTGAGTTTGCAATTGACCTGTGTACTGATCGTGGTGCAAAAGAGTGACAAAGCTGTTTATGAGAGATTGGCCTAAAGTTCTGAAATAAGAGGACATTACAGATTATTCCAGACTCTGTGTTACCGGTGCAGCGCTCGACCAACTGAGCTATCAATCCAACTAGAGCTGAATAGGTTTACAGTTTGTAATATACCCGTAGATAGTGAAGAATGTAAGTGACAGGGCAGGAAAAAACCCACAGTCATGGACAAAAGTACCCTGTCAAATATGAAGAGCTAATTAAACAATACTTGCGTTCAATCCTGGACATAAGTGGATCATGGTGCAAAAGAGTGACAAAGCGGTTTATGAGAGTGTTGATTGGCGTAAAGTTCTAGAATAAAAGCACATTAGAGATTATTCCAGACTCTGTGTTACCGCTGTAGTGTTCTACCAACTGAGCTATCAATCCAACCAGAGCTGATCTGGTTTTCAATGTGTAACATGTCCGTAGATAGTGTAGAATGCAGGTGACAGGGCAGGAAAAAACCCACAATCATGACAAAAGTGTTGACACATTAGAGCAAAACTATCGGCGTTCTTCCGTAATTGAATAAGCATCTATTTTTCGATAGCCAAACCCCCCTCTCCCCCCTTTTCAATGTTGAATACGGTCCGTAGACACTGTCACGTGGCTACAACATTATCTTTGATCTTGTCATTAGATACAATTGGAGATACAACTTCACCATCCTCTTCAAATGACACAGAAGCAGACAATGACAGAACAATAGAATCAGCATCAGGACAAAGAGGTTTGTGTTCCCTCATGTACAATGCATGTTGAGCTTACAATTGAGGTGTCTACTAATCTTGGGAGATATGTCCAGAATTGACGCCAATGAGATTCAGATTCCTTATGATAAGCATCACAAAGTGTCCTCATGGGTAAAAAGTCCCCTAAACACACACAATTCAGTCAATATGAAGTAGTATGAAAATTTCAAATAGCCCTGTCAATTATGAAGTACTAATTAAACAATACTTACGTTTAATCCTGACAGAGGTGGATCGTGGTGCAAAAGAGTGACAAAGCGGTTTATGAGAGTGTGTGATTGGTCTAAAGTTCTAGAATGAGAGCACATTACAGATTATTCTAGTCTCTGTGTTACCGGTGCAGCGCTCTACCAACTGAGCTATCAATCCAACTAGAGCTAATCAGGTTTTCAGTTTGTAACATACCCGTAGATAGTGAAGAATGTAAGTGACAGGGCAGGAAAAACCGACAGTCATGGACAAAATTGTTGACACATTCGAGTAAAACAAACGCTTTCTATCGGCGCTCTTCCGTAATTGAATAAGCATTTATTTTTCGATAGCCAAATGCCCCTCTCCCCACTTTTCAATGTTGAAATACGCTCCGTAGCCCAGTCACGTGGTTACAACATTGTCTTTTATACATAGATAGATAGATAGATTTAACAAATAGATTCCATGTTGCCGTGCGTCTGTTCAATAATAGATCACAGATGACGTCAAAATGTGGTAAGAACAAAAAAGCGGCACAAGAGGCGTAGCCGAGTGTGTCACTGATGTCCTTATCTATAGATAGATAGATAGATAGATAGATAGACAGATAGATAGCTAGATAGCTAGATAGCTAGCTAACTAGCTAGATAGATGGATAGATAGATAGATAGATAGATAGATAGAAAAATAAACAGACAGATAGATAGATAGATAGATAGACAGACAGACAGACAGACAGACAGACAGACAGACAGATAGCTAGCTAGGTAGATAGTGACTTTTTTTCACGAGGGTAGCACATGACAGTATGAACAACTGATGACCCAGTGGCCCTCGAAACATTAAAAATTTACACTAAGTCTATCAAACTTTAGATACAATTGGAGATACGGCTTCGCCATCATCTTCAAATGACACGGAAGCAGTGACAGAAAAAGAGAATCAGCAACAGGACAAAGAGGTTTGTTTTTCTTTATTTACAAAACATGATAAGCTTGCAATTGACGTGTGTAATGATCGTGGTGCAGAAGAATGATAAAGCTGTTTATGAGTGTGTGATTGCCCTAACGTTCTGGAATAAGAGCTCCTTACAGATTATTCCAGACTCTATGACATCCGTGCAGTGCCCTACCAACTGAGCTATTAATCCAACTATAGCTGATTAGGTTTTGAGTTTGTAAGATAGATACTGAAGAATGTAAGTGACAGGGCAAGAAAAAGACCCACAGTCATGGACAGAATTGTTGGCATAGTCGAGTAAAACAAGTGCTTTCTATCGGCGTCCTGATGCAATTTTGAATTGCGCACCTTGGGGACTCCACAGTCAAGTGGTTACAGCATTGGGGATTGAATAATCCTCGTGCTCAACGGAAAGGGCTTTTTTCGGGGGAGTGTCTTAGTCTCCTTTGCAGCCGTTATTAGGTTCGTCACGCAACGCTTCACCCCAAGAGTTGCGTGACGAACCTAATAACGGCCACGAAGGAGACTAGAAGTGTCTTAACTGATATTGTCCATGATCGCTGGTCCGGAGTAGATGAAGAAATTTTTCTCTCGGGCAAGTGAAAATAGAAGTTCACTGAATGGGCCGGTGGGCAAGTGAAAGTAGCTTCAGTGAGTTTGAATGAGAATGTTCGCTTGATAACTAAGAATTATATTCTAAAAACAGCAAGATTGGTTGAAAGCGTGAGTTAGTTGGGAATCCAAGAATACAGTACTTTGTTTGCAATTGTTCTCTAAATTGCATACTGTCCACCACGTGGGCAAGTAATATTTAAGTGGGGACAATTGAAAACTGAAATTTACTGACTCAGTGGGCGAATGGATTTCATGTTTTTCCTGTCTTATATGGAGTGAATATGTGAAATAAATGGTCCTTTATATACTGACTTACAGAATACTTTTTATTTTTTTAACAAAATGCATGTTGCTATAAACATGTTAATTGTAATGTTCTTTTCTTTATGTATCAGTGCAACTGACGATGAGTGTGTCATCCGAAATGCAGCAATTCAAATACTTGAATCTGAGCGTGTTGCCCTACTTACCCGGTGGACGTCGTCGACGGCCTTTTTTTATCAGAACAAGAGATCCGTACCCGACCCGAGTGGCGCATAAGTAGGATGGCGTTCTACGTTTCGAAAGAAGCATTGGGATTAATGGCAAACAATTATCTGGTACGTTGGGTGGTATTGTGAAAGACGTAAACAATGGTACCTTGTTCGCGCTGTCCTGTGATCATGCATGTGATGAACGATGCTGTTGAGTCAGAGATAATTCACCCCCAATTAGATGTCTACCTCAATTATCGGCATCACAATCTGAATGAATACAAATTTTGGATAGAAAGAATCCCAAGAGCTCCGGTCGAGGTACCTCCAATTTCAGATGACATCCCTAAAGAAACTGCAGAACTACCTTTCTGTGATAAGGGTGAACTGCAGTTTTTGGAAATCGCGGAAATGCTCAAATTAAACTGGTTGACGAATAATCTTTGGAATGTTTCCAAGTCAGTACTACATACTTGCATTGGGTGTCACCATTAGAAATTGCTTTTGAAGCATTCTCCCCGAAAGTCTCCGAGATGAGACCCAACAGTGAACTTTGCCAACTGCAACTGGTTTCAACGTGCAATATTAACCAAGACAAGCCGTTTTTTCCAGTACTCCGTTTTCTAATTTTGCTGGAAAATTAGGCTAGATATGTGGCTAACGGTTGAAATGTGATAGCTATTGTATTCAAATACAAAACGACCTGAGCTTATAGGGAAGCTTACAACCTTGCGGTTAAATTTTAAAATGAAAGAAAAGAGTACTTAGAAATAACATTAGGGTAATCGCAGTAGGCAAAGTGTTTTTACTGGCAATTTAACCAGAAGAAAGAACCGCATGTTCCCAGTCGCTGTTTGTGAATCTCTGGAAACAGTTAAATTTAAAAGGGTTTTCCACTTAATTTGTTTATATATTTGTTGACTTTTTAAAGTATCAAGAAATAATGTCGTGTGTATTAGTAAAAATAAAAGTACAGATTATCTGAAATAATAGAAAACAGTTTTGTTGATAGGAAACTGCATCCCAAACTTTTTTAGTTACTGGAAAAAAGCTGTAATCGAACGGTAAATCGAATCCCGTTGAAGCCCTGATTTTTTTCAGGCTTCTTCTCTCCAATTGCTTAAATTGGAAAATTAACTGCGATGATCATTCTTCACTTGAATCTACAACCGCAGTTCAAATATGAATTATTTCATATACTTCACATCATTTCATTCCTCACGCGGGTGATATGAACTCAATAAATTGACCTCGCTCCCAATGTGTGGCTTCATAGCTCAGTTGGTAGAGCATCGCACCGGTATCGCGAAGGTCACGGGTTCGAATCCCGTTGAAGCCCTGATTTTTTTTTCAGGCTTCTTCTCTCCAATTGCTTAAATTGGAAAATTAACCGCGATGATCATTCTTCACTTGTATATTAATTCTATGTGCCGACCTTTTACTGATAAATAATATACAACTGCATTACGAAGCGAAGGTTTTTTTTACTGTTTCGTTTATTCTTGGAGCCGCCAACTAGCACCAAAATAACAAGGATTTACGGTTGTGCTTGCTCACTTGTTTCATCAAAATCCTTCACTTACCTTGACTTGAAAGCTTTGAGTTGTGCGTGTGTTTCATGCTTCCATCGGTGCCGACCCCTCAAAATGTTCTTCAAATCACGATCGTTCTAAGCAAGTCAAATAAAGCCTTTCATGATAAAACAGCAGGCCGCCAATCGGCACCGAAAAAAGGGCTTAATCACGAATGGATATAGCCTTCCTCTGGGCGTACAAATGTCCTGCAGGATGCGAAGAAACTCGAAGAACAACCACTTTCCAACGCGCAAAAATCCACCATATTTACTTCAGCTTAGCATCCTGGCAGTTTCAAATGTTCTACCGCTGTCTAAGTATCTACAGGCTCAAAAATGCGAAAAATCGCGCGAAATTACCAATGGTAATATATGGGAAGAATTCCGGCACTGAGACTGTCTCATGTTTTGCTCGATTTCGAAAAGAAAGCCCTTGATTTTAAGCTTCAAGTCACTGATTCCCCGTTTGTCTTATATACATGAGCAGCACAGTAGACAAGCTGAAATTGCTCTGTCAATATACATCCCATATCCAATTCTGAAGAAATGGCATGAGCTTGTTGGAATCAAAGACGAGAGAGGAATTGAGTTAAACTACATTGACCTTCTTAATTTTTGGATTCCTGGTCAATGGTTCAAAATAAGCAAGGACAACGGATCAAGAATCCAAGGAAGATCTTTTCTTTTTCCTATTCTCGGCATACGATATATCAACAGTGCTTAACCTGTGAAGCACATCGCAAGAAACACGCTTCCTTTCGGACAGAGCGATAAGCGCCGCCATATTAGATTTTATTGTTCTAGAGTGTAACATGATATACCGCTGACAATTTTTAGCGGGCTAGAAATGTCCGCGATTTCTGGTAATGAGGCCTTTTGCAGGATCCAGTCACATGGTACGGAATAAATTACACTGGGACGCAAATGACGCAGTGGGACTTTAAAACAAAGGAAAGTCATGCTGGGCAGGTAAGAGTTCCTTTGTTTTGGAAGTCCCACTGCGTCATTTGCGTCCCAGTGTAATTTATTCCGTACCATGTGACTGGATCCTGCAAAGGGCCTATTTGCATCACTTCCCAAATTCAAAGTCAATTAGGATGGGGTTTCTCCCTCAAGTGCTTACGCGAGTGGGAATACAATTTACAGTTATGAATAAACATACACACTTAAATAAAGGTTTTGCTTACTTCGAGAGAGACTGTAGAAATTTTTGAAAACAGTTGTTTTAATTGGGCTCCCTCCCACGCTATCGCCTTGTCGCTAACAGCTCTGCCTCTTGACTAATTTAAATTAAATCGGACCAATTAAATTTTGAGTGGTAAATTGTTTGTTTAATTGATGACAAGTTCAGTTTGCAAATATTAACGCGTGCGTTCG
>JAHPZR010029068.1:0-7500 GCA_019787425.1 Platygyra sinensis | reverse complement strand
ACCACCAGTGATTTCAAAATTGATTTAATAAATAACATAATTAAACTAAAAATACTGAAACTGCAGTCAGGGATGGACATCAGAGTTAAAATTTGTGACTCAGTTGGCTTTTTTTAAAAAACCGATGAAGGCCGAAGTTGTTCGGTCGAAACGTCTTTGAAGTTTATTAACGTCGTTTCAAACGTTAAATAAGTCAGTGTCAAGCACAAATTTTAACTCTGAAATAACATAATGTTATGATCAATTGACACCTGTCACCAAACCAAGACATTCGCTGACCAGTATAACGTGACAATATCGCAGGCTCAAGTTTATACGTCATCGAGGTCATGTGTATTTTATAGTTGACCGCTGAACTAGAACTGGTTCTTAGATTGGATCGCGGGCTCATGTCAGGTTAACTTGTTGAAAACAGAGCCGGGTTCCTCGGAAGCCTATTAACTCTAATCCAGGATTAAAAGTAAACCAAATTATAACTGTTTCTTCTCTACAAATGCTTTTTGTTTACAGTTTCTTTGTGTATCGGGTTTTGTGATTATTAAACTCAAAATAGAAGGCCAAACAATATGCAGAAAACCTCACCGCAAAGTAACAAAACTCAAATCAAAATTAAACCTTATCCTGGGTTAGCCTAATCGGGCTACAGGAGCTCCGCTTTTAGGTTGACCTAAATCTATATATCAGGTACTGCTAAACAAGACGCAGAGTCTTTTCCACAGTCGCTTTTCTTTCGGTGTTATTTGTATATGTAATCGCATGGGGCCGAGGGCAATTAAGGATTAATTTCACGAGTATTTTCAAAGTTTTCACAAAATTGCCCGAGTCGCGAAGCGACGAGGGCAATTTGGAAAACTTTGAAAATACAAGTGAAATTAATCCTTAATTGCCCGAGAACACTTGCGATTACTTGTTTATCACATAAAGGACAAAATTTTGTACAAAGGTTCAAGGTCTTGCCGTCGCGTAAACCGGTTTGCCGGTTGTCATTATTTAACAGGCTAGCAGTAACACGGGGAAAGCCTACTAAAATAGTAAGCAAAACACAGCAACTTGGTTCAATCCACTCAAAGCCATTTCTTTTCAAACAAAACTATAAGCAATCTAATTTTATTCACCTGTTTTGCGAAGCTTGCAACGGCGTGAAACTACTTGTTCTTCGATCGATGATAGACGTAGACAAGTGTCCAAACGAGCTCTTATAACTTCTTGAATCCAAAACTGTCCTTTCCACTGTGAAAACTTCATGTACCAACAAAAATTTCGCTGTTTTTACGCCGATAAAGTGAGCTGTAATACTAATAAGGCGACCCGAAGCAAAACGAAGAAATTAACTTTCAGTTTGGCGGCCATGAAGTTTTGTAATTCTATGTTTCGTGCAACACCAGCCGTCTCCACTCAAACGTTTTTCAGGCTGCGAATCAATGCATTTTTAGTCGGAAAAATCCTTTTGCTTTTCCACCAAAAGACTGCGCTTTGTTGCATGTTGATTCTCTTTCACGTTAAGATGAAATAACAGTGTTTAGATCAAACTCAGAAGCGATGCATTTCTGAAATTTCTTTTCAAAATCCGTTTGAAGTGGGAAACCAACTCAATGCAGGCGTGCTCAGCCAATCAGCATCAAGTAATTTTCCCCGGGGCAATTACAAACATTAAGAAAAAATGCCCTCTGTCTCAGCCAATCAGCTTTCAGTAATTTTGCCCCGTATGTGATAAACGGTTTTATTTATTTATTTATTTATTTATTTACAAACTTCGCCAAGGACAATTTGGCAGGAGAGATCTCACAGAACTATTGTTCCAATAACGAGACTCCTAAACATCCAAAAAAACAACAACAACGTACAACAATAATAATAAAACAAAATAAAATCAGTAATTATATGATTCAGAACGGTTAATTAACAACAAAGTTTAACTAGTAATGCAGTTAGTGGTCTGCTCATATGACATTTTATGCAGACACTTTTGAAAGTTTGTGGAACTGCAGGATCGTACACAGTTAAAGTTAGATTTAGGTAATGTTTCCTCAAATTAGTTTTAAAAACATTAATAGATTGGGTATTGTCCCTCATGTGTTCTGGAAGTGTATTAAATGCCCTTGAGGCTCTGCTCTTGAGAACTGTCCACCCTGGATAACAGCTCCACTAAACAACGCCGCTACGGACTGCTGGTCTGTGATCCTGCTGCTTTTTTGTGTTCCGAGTAAGACCCTCTGTCCCCCCTCAAGGGCTGCAAACCGGAATAATTGGTTTTTCTCAGCAAGGCACTGGCGCCAAGAGTTTAGACATGACAACAACACAGAAGCTGTCAATCTGTTTGTCTTGAGTTGTGATATACACTTCTGTTGCTAAGTTAGGAAAACACTCCTGCATGCAATATTCTGGAGATGTGCTCGATTCAGTGTTTCACTTTTCTTATTTGCATACTAGCTACGAAAACGTAAATATCGCTAAAATATAGTTCGAAATGAAAAACACCATTTTTCTGTACTTAAAAAGCGCTCTCAAGCAAGCAGAATAATCTTTTTACTTCGTAGTTGGATATATTTAAGGGACCAGTCATTATTTATCGCCTAAGGTTGGGTTATTTTAGGATGGAATCATTCGATTCTTATGATGATAGAATGGGAGGATCAGCAATACCTGAGAGCCCAAAAGTAGCGATGAAAAAATGTCACGTGTCCTTAAAGACTTGGTGGAAGGCTATTTGGCACTCAAGCTAAAAGTTAACTTTGCAGTTAAGGATGGTTGGCTGTTCAAATGTCAACTGACATCAGTCAAAGGGTTCTCAGTAGAGCGACGGAATTCTACCCGCTTTAAAATCAAATGTAGCCACCTGTTCCAGTTTTTAAAATTTGTACCCATCTAGCAATACATTAAGCCTTAAAGACTGAGACGTTTGAAGAAAAAAAGTAGTATCCAAAAGGTGAAAGAGCAACAATTGCTGCATCTAATTTTATAGTCATAAACAACTACTTTACCGTAACGCTGCTCACCAAAAAGCATAAAATCGCATGTTTGGCAAGAGTATACTACAATTTGAAACTTTCCTGGGGGAGCATACGCCCGGGTCCCCTTAGGTTAGCTTGCCCCTATTGGGCGAATCGTGTCTTCCTTTAATTTATGCTGTCTGTTATGCTTTAATTGACGCATATGAAAACTTCTGCTAAGAACCTTGATCAGCTATCGGGAACACGCCGATCAAGAAACTGCACCATGGTAGCTTTATTAATCGGTAACTAAGCATCATATTTAATAATATTCAATTTTTGAGATGACCGTTACCAGCACTAAATATCAACGTGAAAATATAAATATGTCCAAAGACATTGAGGAAGCATCACGAAATTTATTAAAAGTTATGAAAGGGATTCTTCAATAAAATGAAGCTTAAATTAAGTGTCATTGTCAGAGAATACCGGGCAGAACCAAAAGATTGAGGTCGGCCGTTTACCTTTATCTTTTCACCGTATAAAAGGTATCCGAAAAGATTAACAACCGTGATATTTGCCGAGGTAGGCGTTCGTTTTTCTTCGAGATATTACCTCATCATGATTTTGGCCTCTCAAGTCTTCTAAAATGGCCAAAATTTCGGGTAGCTTTAGGTGAGCCTAAAAGATACTTCGTACATATTCCAGAAACTCTTATTTTCGTGCGATAATATTTGGCCCCTTATTAGTTGACTGAGATATATCTGAATCTTTTCACTTTAATTCTACGGTTTTCACGAGGTGCCAAATACCATCGCCGAATCATTAAGGAGCGTGACCTAAATTTTAGCCATTTTTAGCGAATCGTTTTTTAAAAGTGCGGCATTTTATTTCCACAAAAAGACGATTTTCTGATAGTCTTTTACACTGATATCAATATTCAGTCTAGTTAAAATTGGTATCTACAAGCAAATCGGAATAATTGGTCTCGCAAAGACCCCCAAAAAATCATTGGTCAGACATAATTCCCGCCAAATGTTTAGCGAAGAATATCACCTTATTCCGACTTTCTGCGCTTGTTACATGATTTGCTGAAAGATCTGCACAAAATAGTTAGCTGGACTGCAAAATAGAATATTTAAGCTGTGACATCGGGGTTAACTTATACAAACATTTCAAACTCGCCAAATTTATGCCATTATCATTACTAAATTTTCCCGCGAAAATTCTATTTTTATCGTCACGCTGCAAAAACAAACTGGATCACAGCGCCGCAAATGATCCCCGACCGCAAATGATCCCCAGACAGGAAATGATCCCCAAATTGGACCGCAAATGATCCCGAACCGCAAATGATCCTGATGTGGACCGCAAATGATCCCCGCCGGAAAACGAGAAATGGCATGGAGTTTGGTTTCCTGGATTTTCCAATTTTTTTTATTTTTTTTTTATTTTTATATTCATTTAGTTTCATCAACTAAACGATGAATTAGGTAAACATAAAGAAAAGATATTCTGTTGACGTAAACTATAATTAAAATACAATATTCATGACAAATTCATCCTATTTTCTCTTGACAATTCTTTTGAAAAGTTACAGAAAAAAATCAAAGCTGGTAGACAGCAACAATTTCGACAAGCTCGATCTACAACAATAATAGCTTAATGCTACCAAAACTAAGACACAACAATCTTGAGTGGATTTAGTTTTAATACCCTTTCCAAAGTAAATAATCTAATTTCAAAGCCCTATCATTATTCTTTGTTTTCATGTAACGTCATCATTTTCCAAAATTACAAATTAGCAATCCTACAAGCGTTTTAGTGTCATCAGACATAAGACCTTATCAGAACTTGGCATTTTACGACGTTTAAGCTCGATAGGTCTCCTCGTTTTCTTAAAGAGGACATTTGAATTTCCAAGTTTATGCGTTGCGTGACATTAAATGGCGGTCCGAGAAGGATAACGCGTAGGTCAAAAGAGCAGTTATCGCTTACGTTTTTGGTAACTAAACAGTTCTTGCACTAGAAGAAGTATTACTTTCGATGTCTCAGAACTCTAGAGTGATAATTTTTCGTTTCAATGGGAAAACTCAATGACAGCTGTTTCTGTTGGTTTCCGGCCGCCATGTTGGTGCCCCCCGGAGGGGCACCAACATGGCGTCTCCATACAAAACTCTCTAAATTTAGGTGAAACTGTTTACCGAATAACGCGGCAATGAAAAACCGCACAGACCTAAATCTCGGTGATGTGTTTTGTTTATCAATTATCTATGATATACCTGATTCTTGACTTAATTTATTGAATGGTTACGATTTTTATTTTCGATGCAAACCACCAATAAGACCCCAAAGGCGCGAGAATCAAATACCAATGCAAGTGTTAATACCAACAGTAACAGCTTTCGCGATATATTCATGACCTTTAAGTTCGAGCGAATGAGCTAGAAATTCTGCTTCCCAACTCTACAAGCCAGTTTGACTTTTACTTCGCATCTGCAACTTGCAGCCAGAAATTCTAGACAAGAGCACTGATTGTTCAACTTACATAGTATGTAGAGCGACTCAGCACTTACCTTTATTACCCGTGGGAAAAATGCGAAAAACCGAAAAACCGCATATTATTACAAACTAGAAGTAAAATGGGAGCCGTAAGCTGGTTTCGTGTAAGATTCTCAGACTAAAGAAGTCTTGCTTCACTGTAAGAAACGGCCGGATAGGTTACTCCACTACAACCACGAAATACAATCCGTTAGAATTTCTTGCTGCTGACTTTCAACATCGATGACAAAAGTATTTTAATTTGCGTGATTGACCAAAACCGGGAACCGCACATGAAAAGTCTGTAGCATCCAAGGTTTGACTAAACGTGCAGGTCAGGAAATAAGACAGAACTTAGTTGAGTTAATTGAGATGCAGGATGTCGAGTGACGGAACTGACACCATTAATTTGTTCGCAACTTTCGCTTCGGTTAAATTTTCATGAAATGCTAATGCTTGTATAAAAACTGAAGGAGTTAACCTATGGAAATAAAGGTTTCTTATTATCCGAACAAAAGCCGACTACAAGGCATTCCGTTAGAGCTTTTTCGGTAATTATCAGAAGAACTTTTTATCATAGGAATTCAGTATATCCATATAGAATAATTTTGTGGTCAGTGATGACTTGCTTCTGTTTATTTTAAAAACTGAATCCACAACCCGAGGAACAAATTCCATGCCATTCCTGATTTTCCGACGGGATCATTTGCGGTCCACATCGGGGATCATTTGCGGTCCAATTTGGGGATCATTTCCGGTCTGGGCATCATTTGCGGTCGGGGATCATTTGCGGCGCTGCACAGATCCTCAGTTCGCTGCCTTTTTTTGTCTTTATGTAGAACAAACTGCAATTTAATAGTGAGCGAAGCTTTGCCCGAAATTTAATTTTCGGACTACTGTAAACGTCTTGTTTACATCGATTTTCCCGTTTTGAGAAGGCATGACGCGCGGCGTTACAACTTAAGAGGTTACACGAGTGGACCGCAAATTCGATCTCACTTGAAGGTTTCTCCATGGTTCTGAAAACATTAACTGTTTTTTTTTTTTTTCGGATCTGAAAAGTCGTATAGCAGTGTGGGTGCTGGGTCAGTTTTTCTTCAATTATTAGCATGCAAACGAGATAGTGGAGGACAGACGTCAAAGGTGCTGTCTAATTTGTATGGTGTAGCTGGATGTAAACAATGAGAAAAGATAGGTTACGACGAAACCTTCCTGCTATATCCGAGCAACCAAATGATCATAAAGGACAGACCACTTATATAAACATCTCAATACGTGTAATCTTTGCTGGGTCACAATCTTTCTTACGTTCACTGTTGTCGTTTGTATCGTCGCAGGTTTGTACACCGTCTGGTTCTTTGTTTCATTTCCTTCCTTTATTAGCCCGCGCACGCAGTTGACCTGCGACCGCTTGCTATGAAGCTTGAGATAGTGTTTTGCTGATTCAAAGGCTTTTAAGGTGTCTCGAGAACTCAGACCCGGAAATCTCTTCTGAATTTAGCAGAATTAATCGAAGCACTGAGGATCCACGATAAAAAAAAAAATATATATCCGGAACGTCACGCAAGGCACCCCGCGCCATTGTAACTAAACTTGGCGCAAATGGCTACTAAGCATAAAATAAATTTGATAAATTTGATTTATACTGATAAAGCAACCAAACAATCATTCGAATGCTGGGTATTATTTCCTTGATCTGAGCACAGGAATCTATCACCTTTAGCCAACGGAACAGGCGTAATATTTTTGGCGTATTTTCGCCTTTGCTCACCTAAATACGTAAAAAAATACGCCTGTGCTGCAGGTTTATCACCTCGGGATGTTTTTCTCCCTCTCTCTAAAAATTCTGCCTATGACATTGTATCGACGAAAAGTGAACAGGACTCATAAAAACAATCCTTTCCATAATTTTCGCGTCCTGAGTTTTCCTGACGTGCAGAAAATGAGTTTTGAGTGTGAGCTTTTGATACATCCAGAGGGTCTCAATTTAACGGGTCTCGTGAGGTCTGGGTAGTTACATGTAAATGTC
>JAHPZR010029067.1:20000-22324 GCA_019787425.1 Platygyra sinensis | reverse complement strand
CCTCTTTCAGTCTTTGCTCTCGTGCTTTTGTTTTCCTGCTCACCTGTATGAAGTCATCTATTTTCTTTCAAGGAGAGCAAATCTTAACACGTCTTTCTCCATTTTGTATTTACAGGAAGCCGCACTTGTTGCCCTCCACTGTAAAGTCCTATCGTTCGTGTCTCTGATTGGACCAGGAATGTGTTTTTAGAGTTGTTCACTTTTCTGATTCGTTAGTTGAGTATTTCCTAAGAATTTTACGCGGGTTTTTTTATGTGTTAATCTCAGTATGTATGAAATATATTTCATTATAAAATAGTGTCTTTCTCAAGTATTAATGATAAAGCTGCCCAAACCACCAAGGAAAGCTAACTGGACGCAAACTAGGGTGAATATAAGCAATTCAGCATTTTGTGAGTGGATGTGGCTCCCGTCTGATACCCTTCGTGCCTTCGCCGTGAAAACAATTATGCCGCTAGATCAGTTTTCCTAAGTTAAAATTATCATATGTTGCTTTAAAGTAAGATCATTAACTCCCAAAGATCTAAAGGAGAGAAATCTGGCAATATTAAATGTTAACATCTATATAAGCTGAATAAATAGTATTATTATGATATATTTTTTTTAAAAATAATACTCTGCGGCACCGATAAACATATCTTCTCAGAAGACTCCCAGACATAGAAGATCTACTAGAACCTTTAGAATGTGCCATTGGCGATGTCTTAATACCGTCAATAACAGACTCATTGCACAACGCCGTGCAAAAGGGACTTCTTGGCACTACCAGTTAGACTGGGTGGGCTTGGAATTATAAATCCAAGCCAGGATGCAGATCTACAGTACCAAGCGTCAATGAAGACCACGGCACCATTAGTCAAGAAAATTTTTTCACAAGTCCACAAAACACCAGACGTACGATGACGTTGTTAGCTCACCACAGCAGATTGTGCGAAGAGAAAAACGAAGTGCTTCGAACAAAACTGAATGACATCAAAAACTCTCTTACTCCGAAGACACAGCGCGCTGTTGAACTTGCTTCCAAAAAGGTGCATCTAACTGGCTGACAGTCATACCAATCGACGAAATGGGCTTCACTCTGAACAAGGGCGAGTTTCGAAACGCTCTAAAGCTCAGATGTGACTGGGAAATCGCCGCAAGCCATCTATTTCCGTGTCTGGCGATGTCTTTAATGTTGATCATGCCATGGTCTGCAGGCTATAATGAGCTAAGAGATCTTGAGGCAGAAATGCTTAGCATGGTCTACAATGATGTCGAGATTGAGCCCGTCCTCCAGGAGCCCAAGGGAGAGTCGTTGCCTAGCGGAGCTAATAGAGCTCCGGACGTTTGCCTAAACATCCATGCCAGAGGTTTTTGGGATAGGCAAAGGTCAGTGTTCTTCGATGTACGGGTATGTCATCCCAACACTGATTCTCATAGATAGATACCTTGACCTCAAGCAGATATGCAGGCAGCACGAGAACAACAAAAAGAGATTGTATACGCAAAGAGTTATGGACGTGGAACAGGGAACATTTACACCATTAGTCTTCACTACAGCGGCCGGCATGGGAGAAGAGTCCAAGAGATACCATAACAGGCTGGCAGAGCTAGTCGCAGCGGAAAAAGCGAGAGGATTATGCCATCACCATCTCTTGGATACGTTCTAAAGTCTCCTTTGCCGTCCTTAGGTTGTCTCTACTCTGTCTTAGAGGGTCAAGAACAGCTAAAAGAACAACTAGAAGTAATGTTTAAGAAGCGGACTTTGAATTAGATAGGTGCCTTGCCAAAATCCAGGTCCTATAAATTTTATACATACATTTTTATATAATGTAGTTCCATGGTTTATCGAATTGTTTTTTCCTTTCCTCTTTTTTATCAGAATACCATTATTGTAAAATTTTAATAATTGAATGCAGTATGTATGTAAATACTCAAACGTTTTTTTAGCCTTCTTAATCGTGTAAGTAATTATTGTAAAGTTCAGTAGACCCGCATGATCTAAGAGAACACATCCCCCATACATGGGCCTCTCTCAAAGATAATCTTTTCCAATCTAATTTTAGTGCGTGCTCAAACTGCGAGACTATTTTAGGAAAGACACCTGATTGGCCTATTTAAATAATTTAATAACATCGAGGTTTAAATTTAACAGTTAATCAAATATGCAAAAACCTTGTGCCACGATTATCGAAGCGCATTTCGTAAGGTCAGTGGAAGAATAATTTTAACTGTCTGGTGCCTTGAAAGAGTTTTCCAAAGAGATCTTTTTAGTTTTAGGCTGTTCAGAACTTTTCGAGAAACGCCTTTAGAGCGAGTTAAGAATGCAATGCTTGTTAGCAGCT
>JAHPZR010029067.1:0-10000 GCA_019787425.1 Platygyra sinensis | reverse complement strand
ATGTTTGGCAAGAGTACAATTTGAAACTTTCCCGGGGGAGCATACGCCTGGGTCCCCTTAGGTTAGCTTGCCCCTTTTGGGCGAATCGTGTCTCCCTTTAATTTGTGCTGTCTGTTATGCTTTAATTGACGCATATGAAAACTTCTGCTAAGAACCTTGATCAGCTATCGGGAACACGCCGATCAAGAAACTGCACCATGGTAGCTTTATTAATCGGTAACTAAGCATCATATTTAATAATATTCAATTTTTGAGATGACCGTTACCAGCACTAAATATCAACGTCAAAATGTAAATTTGTCCGAAGGCATTGAGGGAGAATCACGAAATTTATTAATAGTTATGAAAGGGATTCTTCAATAAAATGAAGCTTAAATTAAGTGTCATTGTCAGAGAATACCGGGCAGAACCAAAAGATTGAGGTCGGCCGTTTACCTTTATCTTTTCACCGTATAAAAGGTATCCGAAAAGATTAACAACCACGATATTTGCCGAGGTAGGCGTTCGTTTTTCTTCGAGATATTACCTCATCATGATTTTGGCCTCTCAAGTGGTCTAAAATGGCCGAAATTTTGGGCAGCTTTAGGTGATCCTAAAAGATACTTCGTACATATTCTAGAAACTCTTATTTTCGTGCGATAATATTTGGCCCCTTATTAGCTGACTGAGATATATTTGAATCTTTTCACTTTAATTCTACGGTTTTCACGAGGTGCCAAATATCATCGCCGAATCATTAAGGAGCGTGACCTAAATTTTAACCATTTTTGGCGAGTCGTTTTTCAAAAGTGCGGCATTTTATTTCCACAAAAAGACGATTTTCTGATAGTCTTTTACACTGATATCAATATTCAGTTTAGTTAAAATTGGTATCTACAAGCAAATCGGAATAATTGGTCTCGCAAAGACCTCCAAAAAATCATTGGTCAGACATAATTCCCGCCAAATGTTTAGCGAAGAATATCACCTTATTCCGACTTTCTGCGCTTGTTATCCATGATTTGCTGAAAGATCTGCACAAAATAGTTAGCTGGACTGCAAAATAGAATATTTAAGCTGTGACATCGGGGTTAACTTATACAAACATTTCAAACTCGCCAAATTTATGCCATTATCAGGACTAAATTTTCCCGCGAAAATTATATTTTTAACGTCACGCTGCAAAAACAAACTGGATCACAGCGCCGCAAATGATCCCCTACCGCAAATGATCCCCAGACCGGAAATGATCCCCAAATTGGACCGCAAATGATCCCGAACCGCAAATGATCCTGATGTGGACCGCAAATGATCCGCGCCGGAAAACGAGAAATGGCATGGAGTTTGGTTTCCTGGATTTTCCTTTTTTTTTTATTTAATTTTTATTTTTATATTCATTTAGTTTCATCAACTAAACGATGAATTAGGTAAACATAAAGAAAAGATATTCTGTTGACGTAAACTATAATTAAAACACAATATGCAAGATATATTCATCCTATTTTCTCTTGACAATTCTTTTGAAAAATTACAGAAAAAAGTCAAAGCTCGTAGACAGCAACAATCTCGACAAGCTCGATCTACAACAATAATAGCTTAATGCTACCAAAACTAAGACACAACAATCTTGAGTGGATTTAGTTTTAATACCCTTTCCAAAGTAAATAATCTAATTTCAAATCCCTATCATTATTCTTTGTTTCATGTCACGTCATCATTTTCCAAAATTACAAATTAGCAATCCTACTAGCGTTTTAGTGTCATCAGACATAAGACCTTATCAAAACTTGGCATTTTACGACGTTTAAGCTCGATAGGTCTCCTCGTTTTCTTAAAGAGGACATTTGAATTTCCAAGTTTATGTGTTGCGTGACATTAAATGGCGGTCCGAGAAGGATAACGCGTAGGTCAAAAGAGCAGTTATCGCTTACGTTTTTGGTAACTAAACAGTTCTTGCACTTGAAGAAGTATTACTTTCGATGTCTCAGAACTCTAGAGTGATAATTTTTCGTTTCAGTAGCAAAACTCAATGACAGCTGTTTCTGTTGGTTTCCGGCCGCCATGTTGGTGCCCCTCGGAGGGGCACCAACATGGCGTCTCCATACAAAACTCTCTAAATTTAGGTGAAACTGTTTACCGAATAACGCGGCAATGAAAAACCGCACAGACCTAAATCTCGGTGATGTGTTTTGTTTATCAAATATCTATCATATACCTGATTCTTGGCCTAATTTATTGAATGGTTACGATTTTTATTTTCGATATAAACCACCAATAAGACCCCAAAGGCGCGAGAATCAAATACCAATGCAAGTGTTAATACCAACAGTAACAGCTTTCGCGATATGTTCATGACCTTTAAGTTCGAGCGAATGAGCTAGAAATTCTGCTTCCCAACTCTACAAGCCAGTTTGACTTTTACTTCGCATCTGCAACTTGCAGCCAGAAATTCTAGACAAGAGCACTGATTGTTCAACTTACATAGTATGTAGAGCGACTCAGCACTTACCTTTATTACCCGTGGGAAAAATGCGAAAAACCGAAAAACCGCATATTATTACAAACTAGAAGTAAAATGGGAGCCGTAAGCTGGTTTCGTGTAAGATTCTCAGACTAAAGAAGTCTTGCTTCACTGTGAGAAACGGCCGGATAGGTTACTCCACTACAACCACGAAATACAATCCGTTAGAATTTCTTGCTACTGACTTTCAACATCGATGACAAAAGTATTTTAATTTGCGTGATTGACCAAAACCGGGAACCGCACATGAAAAGTCTGTAGCATCCAAGGTTTGACTAAACGTGCAGGTCAGGAAATAAGACATAACTTAGTTGAGTTAATTGAGATGCAGGATGTCGAGTGACGGAACTGACACCATTAATTTGTTCGCAACTTTCGCTTCGGTTAAATTTTCATGAAATGCTAATGCTTGCATAAAAACTGAAGGAGTTAACCTATAGAAATAAAGGTTTCTTATTATCCGAACAAAAGCCGATTACAAGGCATTCCGTTAGAGCTTTTTCGGTAATTATCAGAAGAACTTTTTATCATAGGAATTCAGTATATCCATATAGAATAATTTTGTGGTCAGTGATGACTTGCTTCTGTTTATTCTAAAAACTGAATCCACAACCCGAGGAACAAATTCCATGCCATTCCTGATTTTCCGACGGGATCATTTGCGGTCCACATCGGGGATCATTTCCGGTCTGGGGATCATTTGCGGTCGGGGATCATTTGCGGCGCTGCACAGATCCTCAGTTCGCTGCCTTTTTTTTGTCTTTATGTAGAACAAACTGCAAGTTAATAGTGAGCGAAGCTTTGCCCGAAATTTAATTTTCGGACTACTGTAAACGTCTTGTTTACATCGATTTTCCCGTTTTGAGAAGGCGTGACGCGCGGCGTTACAACTTAAGAGGTTACACGAGTGGACCGCAATTTCGATCTCACTTGAAGGTTTCTCCATGGTTCTGAAAACATTAACTGTTTTTTTTTCGGATCTGAAAAGTCGTCTAGCAGTGTGGGTGCTGGGTCAGTTTTTCTTCAACTATTAGCATGCAAACGAGATAGTGGAGGACAGACGTCAAAGGTGCTGTCTAATTTGTATGGTGTAGCTGGATGTAAACAATGAGAAAAGATAGGTTACGACGAAACCTTCCTGCTATATCCGAGCAACCAAATGATCATAAAGGACAGACCACTTATATAAACATCTCAATACGTGTAATCTTTGCTGGGTCACAATCTTTCTTACGTTCACTGTTGTCGTTTGTATCGTCGCAGGTTTGTACACCGTCTGGTTCTTTGTTTCATTTCCTTCCTTTATTAGCCCGCGCACGCAGTTGACCTGCGACCACTTGCTATGAAGCTTGAGATAGTGTTTTGCTGATTCAAAGGCTTTTAAGGTGTCTCGAGAACTCAGACCCGGAAATCTCTTCTGAATTTAGCAGAATTAATCGAAGCACTGAGGATCCACGGTAAAAAAAAAATATCCGAAACGTCACGCAAGGCACCCCGCGCCATTGTAACTAAACTTGGCGCAAATGGCTACTAAGCATAAAATAAATTTGATAAATTTGATTTATACTGATAAAGCAACCAAACAATCATTCGAATGCTGGGTATTATTTCCTTGATCTGAGCACAGGAATCTATCACCTTTAGCCTACGGAACAGGCGTAATATTTTTGGCGTATTTTCGCCTTTGCTCGCCTAAATACGTAAAAAAAATACGCCTGTGCTGCAGGTTTATCACCTCGGGATGTTTTTCTCCCTCTCTCTGGAAATTCTGCCTATGACATTGTATCGACGAAAAGTAAACAGGACTCATAAAAACAATCCTTTTCATAATTTTCGCGTCCTGAGTTTTCCTGACGTGCAGAAAATGAGTTTTCGAGTGTGAGCTTTTGATACATCCAGAGGGTCTCAATTTAACGGGTCTCGTGAGGTCTGGGTAGTTACATGTAAATGTCAAAAATTAAAACCACCGTATTTTTTCTTTTAATTATCGTGCGCCGGCGAATGATGACTTAACATGTGCTTTTTCAATTTAGAGCTTTTCAAGCTGATCAAGTATCCTTTATTATTCTGAGGAATTGCTCTTTCAAAAGAGATACAATTTGACTCTGAGATAACATCTAGACTGAACTTGTTGCTTTTGAACAAATTTGGCAGTGTTTAGGCCATCCCCTTTTTTTTCTCTGTTTACCGTCGCCCGACTGACCCAGATTTTCACGTTTTCAAAAAAAAAAAAAGAAAAGAAGTTAATTATGAAGAAGGCAATGACATATTTGACTGGTTTATTAAAGCCACACGTATGTTGTGACTGATTTCTTAATAACTTGCGGACTTCTACAACTGCATAATTTCAAGAAGTCGTCACTTTAATCTGAATTTTGTGCCGGCAGTGCTGCGCATAATTTCAGGTGAGATCATCGCGCGCGCAGTAAAAAAATGGCGGCTTCTTGTTTACGGTTGGACCTCGCCATAGAGGTAAATCGTCATTTTCTCGAAAACGAGTACAGTGACCTATTAATTTTTTTCTTTTGTTTTGATTTGAGAAATAAATTTCTCGACCAATTCTCAGTGTAGAAAAAGAAAAAAATCGTTGGAAAGGTGAATTTAGTAAGCAATCGTGACTATATATAAGGTGGTGCTATATATTTAACAATTATTCACCGAAGTGGAGGTAAATAGTACTTGGCTAATCACCTCCGAGCTAGCCAATCAACGCGCGCGAAAAGTACTATTCACTTGTGTGGTATATACTAAAAGGATTTATGGCAGGGTTTGTACTCTTTTGAGTTCTACAAATTCTATGACTTCCCATGACTTTTTCCATGACCTTTTGAAGTTTTCCAAGACTTTAGGATTAGCTGTCAGTTTCAAAAATTCAAACCCTTAACTTGCTTTACCTTAAACAGTTCAACAGACACGAAATTTGTAGTTCACCAAAATGCGTGCCGTTTACGCTGCTTATAATTACTCCTCTCTATCTTACATTGTCCTCGCCTTGTGATCCGCGGTACATAACCTATCTAACAATATAGACAATCAACAGGCTAAGTTTGACAAAAATCCTTCTTTTCTTCCTCCTTTGTCGTAATGTCGACTTTGTATCCTCGTCTTGTCGTTTCCAGGCTCCGCAAATATTATGCTGAGGTACTGGGTTCCCTAGTTCCAGACTTATTCTCCTTTTTTTTTTTTCGGCCTTTTTTTTTCTTTTCCGACCGACCGACCCAAAATCAGAAAACGGATTCGACAGTAAACGAAAAAAAAAAAAGGGGGGATGGCCTTACCAGTAGGGAAGTGCGTAATTAAGGGTAAGAAAACTACATCTTTAAAAGTAACTCACCCTGGAATCAAATTATCCTATTTAACTGAAATTTTACCAGACGAGATGTTGTAAGTTGTGTTTACTAATCGAAGTCTTAAAAAGCCCCAAGCTTCAATCAACTTGACTGTAGCGCTGCATATATCTACGATTTTCCTTCGTTGAATGCTGTGTTTTGTGTGTGTTTTTTAACAGATATCACGTTACACGTCTATGGGGGTCATCTGTCAATAAAAACCTTGTCACGACAGTGTTTTTCTTCTTAAAAACCACAAATAATGTTCCGTACTTATTTTTCCTTGTTTTGCTGCAAAGAACAATTCGAAACAGCACCAGCAGCAGCAGCGGCAACAAAAAAAGAAATTTTAAAGGTTAATTAATGGTTAGAAAACTAAATGGAATTGAATGCATGTCGTCTAGGACAACACATTTTTCTTCCACCCCCTTGCAAAAAGAATGTTTAAAACTTCATTTGATGGGAAAGATTTTTTCTAATACACCTTGACTCATTTTAACTCTTATCATTCATAATGTAAGTTTTTGTATTTTTAACATTATAGTTCCTTAGAGTATTTTAGTCTAGTTTTAAACACGATTCCTAGGAAGACCATGTAAAGTGATATGATCTCGTGGATAAATAAAGATTGATGATGATGATGATGTGGGTGGTGGTGAGATGGGTAGGAGGGGAGGGGGGGTGAGGGCTGGAGGATGGTAATGGTACTTCTTTCCGGCATATCATAGTTCCACCTCTACATCCTCCTTCAATGAGGTAGAAAAGATAACAACACTACCGTCTGAACAAAGATCGTTTCTTTTTAACAATCCATTTCATTGTTTCGTTTTATTGTTGACAATCAGATCAGTTGATCCATCTTGTTTCTGTAGATATCCTTGAGCTGCCATCCCATTATCTTAAAATGGACTCAACTACAGTTTGGCAGGGTTAATGAAAATTAATTTCCCTCCACAAGAATTTTTTTTCATGTCGGGGAAGCATCTCACAACCAAGGATTTCAGTACGATCCGTGCAAAATGTAATCCAAGTTTACGCGGTTCATGGATCACAAACATGCAATCTCGTTCTTTATGAGCCTTTAAACAGTTGTCAATAGTAGCAGTAAGATAAACAAGAAATTATCAACGCTAATTTGGGTAATTTTATTGCATTAAAGTGGTTTTGTGGTGACTATGGACAGGAGCAACAAGAAATTACTTTTGTTGAAAGTAAAAGTTTCAGAGCGGAATATAAAACCGTCGGTGTACAAAACCTGCGACGATCATATAAACGACAAAACTGAACGCAAGCAAGATCTTCGCTGGAAACCCGGGGGAGGGTACTTAACAAAGTTTAATACGGGGAGGCTCCACCCCGACGTCCAACCCCTTACCCTTTTATATACCACTTTGGCAAGAAGTCTTGTTCTCATTTTCACGTAGCGCTTAATAAATAAAGTGATACAGCCATAAGGGGCATCTGTTCGAAATATTATAATTAAAGGTTCTTTTAAATACATAAATGACCAATTTCCCTACCCTTTTATATACCTCAACTTGTAAAATCCGTACCCTTTTATATACCTGAAGCGTGAAAAAGCTACCCCTTTCGGGCGGAGCCTCCTCGTATAGGCCATTATAGGGAGTAACCCCCCCCCCCCCCCCCTCCCGGCTGGAAATCCTGACCTAGCAATGATAACACGTATTATCCCAGTGGTCTGTCTTCTATGATTCTTTCGTAAGTTACGTCGTATCCTATGTTTCCTCATTATTTAAATTCAGCTGCACTAAATATACACCACTTCTGACGTCTTTCCTCCAGCATTTTGTTTGCTTGCTAATAACTGAGGCCCTGTAAGGGTTTTAGGGATAACGGAAACTGGCAAAATAATTTTAGGGATAAGGGATAACTAGGATAGTTTTAGGGATAGCAAAAAATAACTTTGATTTCTCAATTGTCACAAGTTTGGTCACTTTTGACCCGTTACTGTTCGTTACCAGCGACCAGTAACATTAAGTAACGGATCATTTATCAGTCTAACTAAAATTCAAGCAAGATGGGTCAGATGTCAAAGATTTGCTTCCAGGCTCTTTTATTCGGTCAACTGCTGACCTCATGGCATGCGTGTTACACGGGCAGTACATGCGCACCATTTTCTCTTGATGCGCACTTAACAGACTCATTCTCATCCATATGGCTTCCCTGAAAGTACTGCATGAATTTACGGGTTGCATTTTTAAACAAAGAGATAAGAAACCGGCAATCAAATGGTCGTTTTGACAAAAACGGAAGTGGAAGATTTAGCGTCATTCCTGCGAAATCTCAAGTCGCCTGGATGACCAAGGAGCCTAGGAAATTGGTGGGTGCTTTGCGCAAACAGCACAGGATATCAAGTTGGCAATACAGACACTTCTACAGACATTTCTTCTACACTTGAAGAAATTTCACCACTTTTACTCAACATAGAGAAGAGAAAATAAATGTTACACTTACGACTGGTGCTTACAATGTGACTTTTACAATGAGGAGGAGGAGGAGGAGGTATACTTTGTGATCTTTGAGTTGAATGTTCTACAAAGTAGTAGTCCTGCTGAATCAAGCGATTTTTAAGTGTCTACCAGGATTGTTTGGCACTCTCCCACGACTCTGAGGCAGGCAAGTAATCAGCTACGAAGAGGTTAATATTAGTTAACATCATATAAAATTGTAGAGTATAATTATGAAGTGCTAGGTTATCTATTAAAAATCGGGTCGCTTTACACTTTAAAATTGCCACCAGTTGTCAAATTCTAAAGTGGAGTTTTAGGGATGAATGTCTCTGTAATGTTAGGGATAAGGGATAACTGCCCCTGGAATTTTAGGGATAAGGGATGACAAAAGCCCCCTAACAGGGCCTCATAACTGAAGAAAAACTGACCCACCACCAATCAATCAATGTTTGTATAAGTTAACCCCGATGTCACAGCTTAAATATTATATTTTGCAGTACAGCTAACTATTTTGTGCAGATCTTCCAGCAAATCATGGATAACAAGCGCAGAAAGTCGGAATAAGGTGATATTCTTCGCTAAACATTTGGCGGGAAATATGTCTGACCAATGATTTTTTTGGGTCTTTGCGAGACCAATTATTCCGATTTGCTTGTAGATACCAATTTTAACTAAACTGAATATTGATATCAGTGTAAAAGACTATCAGAAAATCGTCTTTTTGTGGAAATAAAATGCCGCACTTTTGAAAAACGACTCGCTGAAAATGGCTAAAATTTAGGTCACGCTCCTTAATGATTCGGCGATGATATTTGGCACCTCGTGAAAACCGTAGAATTAAAGTGAAAAGATTCAAATATATCTCAGTCAACTAATAAGGGGCCAAATATTATCGCACGAAAATAAGAGTTTCTGGAATATGTACGAAGTATCTTTTAGGCTCACCTAAAGCTACCCGAAATTTTGGCCATTTTAGACCACTTGAGAGGCCAAAATCATGATGAGGTAATATCTCGAAGAAAAACGAACGCCTACCTCGGCAAATATCATGGTTGTTAATCTTTTCGGATACCTTTTATACGGTGAAAAGATGAAGGTAAACGGCCGACCTCGATCATTTGGTTCTGCTTGGTTTTCTCTGACAATGACACTGAAATGGGATTTTCAGCTAAATTTTACTGTTTTAGCCGAATTTCTTTCTCCACCACTCGTTCCCCTCCTTAAGAGATATACAATCTTCGGTCCCTAAAAATCACAGTTTTAGCAGCCAAAATTGAATTTTTGGAACAAAACGGCCTGAGCGACCCTAAACTGCAGTACGTTTCCGGAACTTGTAATGTCACTGGTTGTATACACGCAGAAGGCGTTTTGGATTCTGTTTTATTTCTACTTGATATATTCACGTTTTTCTCTTCATATTAAACATATTATAGAACTGGGGGAAACCAAGGCGTTTAGATTCATCAGGCTGATCACGACAAGTTAAAAAAAAAGCATATAGTACACCTTGGGAACGCGATGGGAGACTGCTTCGAAGACGAGGGTAACATTTCTATTACCAAGACGAGTAACTTGAACTGAAGAAAACGCGCTGACATTCAGCTTGGGAATAAAGTTTCCATTGTCGCGTTTATCTAGTGGTCTATACAAACGAAAATGAATTTATCCTCAAATGCAGTTAGTAAAGAACTCCACGCCCT
>JAHPZR010029063.1:0-40193 GCA_019787425.1 Platygyra sinensis | reverse complement strand
TTATTTACCCTAGGAATCAATTTGATTGGATGATGATAATGATGATGATGATGATGATGATGATGATAATGATGATTATTATTTTTATTATTATTGCTTGTTCCTTTCCATGCTCTGTGTGCGTTAATAATTCAAAACTATTTAACAACGGTCACATATAAAAATCACAACGTCTTTTAAACACATATATGAGATAGTGCTTAATGAAACCTATTTGCAATGATTAAGAGTGCGTAGTAAAAAATAATAAATGTCCCTTTAAAAAACGTCAAAAATAGCTCCTTCAGTGTTCTCAATTTCTATATCAGTACTGCGAATAACAATAATAATAATAATAATAATAATAGTAATAATAATAATAATAATAATAGTAATAATAATAATAATAGTAATAATAATAATAATAATTATAATTATAATAATAATAATAAAATGGAAGAAATTATGAAGCTAGACAGGAATACAAGGAAGTTCTTGACGATGGCAAAAAGCTGACATCAACAGGCTATATATCCCTAGAAAGGCAGGTGGAAAGGGTCTTGTAATATAGTAATATTGTTATTATGATTATTATTATTATTATTAGTTCTTTTAAGAAATATGTGCTTTTAATGCAATGTTTATTGCAAAAGACTTATTCGTCGAGCCAGTACGAGTGAGTCTCGTATGTGTCAGTACTGCCGACAAGCAGGTTTTAGTTCTCATTAATTGGAATGATGCTTTTTTTTAACTGAGATGTTTTTATCAGGTGGACAGCAAGATGGCTGATGATAGATTAAGACATAGGAATTGAGAAGACTTAATGCCATTACATATCGACTGATCTATGGGAAATATTTGGAAGCTGAGGCGAAATGAATGAAATGAAATCGTGTTTTATACTTGTTGAAGACCAGCTGTGTCTCTGAAAATCTCCCGAAGAAAACCATATTAAAAAAAAATAGTTGAAGGAAAAGAGACATACGGAGGAATTTTAGGACCCTTGCCGTAGATATTGTTTTAGTTAATCAAACTTCAGGCAACTTTTTCTTATCTTAATGCAAATGTTGCTCAATATATTGTCACATTAAGAGAACCTGTGGTGACTTTATCAGTCGTTATGTAAATAGAATACTGAAAATAATAGGAAAAAATGCATTTGATGTAGTTGTTACATAAACAACAAGACAGATAGAGTAGTTTTTGCATTATTTAAGAATTCCTTATTAAATTTAAAAAGCGGAGCTTGTTTAGGTGCTTATTGCCAAACCGGCCTAGGAAAAGAAAAAAAAACTTGCCAGCCTATTTGTTTTAACCTCCCAAGTAGAAGGTACAGTAAAAGCAAAGAATAAAATATGTGTAAGGAGAAAGAAATAAAACCAACTAGAAATGGCAACTCATAATTAAATAACAGTAAATCATATAGGTAAATCAGGTAGCTGTGCTTTCGCCTTTTGCAATAAATGCTTGGAACTGCAATCCTCTTTCAATGTTTTTGGCCATGTTTGTAGAGATGTGTGCTATTTAAACAATGTGGGATGCAAAACTCGTCAAGATCCCCATTTTTAGAGGCCGCGACAAAAGCCTGCCACGAAAGTTCTAAGCTCCCTTTATTACTGAGAATGATGTTTTCTATTTTGTGTGTGTGTTTTTTTTTTATCTCTTTTGGTACCCAGAACACGACAGATTTAGCAGCAAGGTAGCTGTTTTTAGTTGAAACTGGAAAATTCTATTTAAATGTGCCGAAAGGTTTCAATTCTATAGAAATTAATTCAAAACTACTGCTAAGTCACCAATTTTTACCTGTTGGCTGAGAAGAAGAAACAAGGATCCATGGAATCAGGAAAAGGTAGCAAGCCATTTTCAGTGACTCCGGCACTCTCTTGGTGTTTTGATCTATCAACCTTAAGACCAAGGACCTTTTTTCCTATATGTATGCAAATTTGGCTCAATTTATTGTCAGGTATGGCGGAAAATCTGACAAGACCCCATTGTCCTGTTGTCCAAATAGAAAACTGAAAAGAATAGATCAAAATGCAGTTGATGTAGTTCTTATCTAAACAATGAGAGGATAGATGGAATAGTTTTAATGAAGTCAGTTTAAGGATTGTTCTGCGATTCCCTACAGCGGATCTTGTCCAGCACTTTCAATTTCCTGTCCAATTTCTTAACTCGTGTTAATGAAGTGCTTCTGTGATATAGATGTGTACCCTGCATGTGTTTATTAGAGGGTTAAATAAAGCACCTGTATTAACTGCAAAAAAAAAACTAATTTAAACTTCATTTCTTTTTTCAACGAATGATCTTATATTGTTTTAGTAATAAAATTGTGCCTCCAGGGTGAAAAATTAGTGGTAACTTTCAAAGAAATCGTTTTTTCCGTGCAGTGTTTACTGCGACACTTTCAGGGCCATTCCGAGAATTTTGTATTTCTTGATTGAGGGCAAATATCTCCCCCTAAAATTACGCCCAAAGAGATAAAGCTCCTGAAAGGTTACTAGCTACAACAGTTTCTCTGCTCTACATACATACATCTCTATCAATAAATGTTTGTATTCAAGCCAAGGATAGCACGCACGCGATGTCCTCTCTGACGTCTCTCTGCGCCGAATCGTCTTTTGCCAATGAGGCAAAACTTAGACAATGACGTCAGCCTCAATTTAAAAATTCGCCTGCGCTTTTTCTCGGATTTTGAGGTTTTTTTTTTTTTTCTGTGTATGATTATCATTTAAACTAGAATTCCTCTTATCAAGTTATTTAACCAATAATGCGTACCTTAAAAAAAAGGCCTCTCGTGAAATAAAAATTACGCTTGTTTTGACTGGACACTGAAATAGGACAACACTCTTTTTTTTTATATAAGAACCTTTTTTTAAAAGGAACGTTGAGGCCGAGATTAACCAAAATTTTAGGATCCTATTAAGAACACTCCCCAGGCTGAGAGTCGATTAAGAACGATTTTATTTTGCCAATTCAATTTGTATATTAAATGACACGCATAGAATAAAGACAACAAAATGTAAATTAACCCAAATACTTAAGGGCATGTTCTGTATAACATTAACAATGGTTTTCTCATTGCATGACACACATCTCGGTTTGTAATAATCAGCAGTTCTTATTTATATCAAAACAACTTCCACATCATTTAAGTCATCAGGTGATACAAAGTATACCATGTAAATTCATAGTTATATGGTAAATTGGAGAACATCTAAAGGACGATTTCAGCCTCAGATTGCAAAAAATGTAACAACGTTCAGCGTCAGCTCCAAAATTAGATGTTTTTAGCACTGTAGTTATCACATTGTTTCACGCAAATGATTTAGACCAACCTGTTTTAATCGCCAGATAAACTGTAATTGAGAGCTACAAACTTTTCTTCAGTGCTATTTTCGATTCCAAACTCAAGCGTAGCGACAGTAAACAACGCCATCAGTGATCGTGGGCTTGTAATTGCTATCCAACAGCTGCACTTAAGCTGGAAGATTGCCCGCGGGGTACAAATGAACTGAAAAATATACTTCGTATTTAGTACCTTCAGAAAAGCTCTATGCCAGTTGGTAAGAGGTAAAAGATTTACACTACGAGTGACATCCTCAAAATTACACGCGTTTAAGGTGAATGCAAGTCGAAATAATTAATGAATAAACAGCCACCCAAAGAGTAACTTTATTTGCGACAATATATCGACAAAAGCCATTCTGTTTTTGTTCAGCTGCTCGAGGGTGAATAGTAGTTGGCTAATCATCTCCTAGCTAGCCAATCAGGCGCGCGCGAAAAGTACTATTCACTTGTGTGGTATATAATGATTTCAAATACCACGAGCAGTGCACGTGATGATCCTCGTGAATCGTGATTTCATTAGAAGCTATGAACTGTAATTTTCCAAAATAATTCTCCATGAAATGAAAAAGAAGTATTTCATTCGTTAATTCCTTATGAACCCTAATTCTGGTTATGTCTTCTTGTTATTTTCGACCGTAATTTACAATATAACGTGACCGTGACAGTACAATCATCCCTCTTCGCGTTCTTGCTCGGATTTCTTTTTCTTTTTTTCTTTTTTCGCGTAGAACAAGAAGCGGAGGATAAAGACATCTGACAAGACTGTGCTTTGGGTGTGAATTTCCAAGTGACATAAGTTACATAAAGGCCCTGGCAAACGAGGATACATTGTTGCGGACACATTGTTGCCGACACAAATGTTTCTTCGTTTGCGTGCGCGCGCAACATTTGTTGCGGACACAAATTTTGTGTCCGGGACACAAAAAATGTTTCTGATTTTGTTCAGAAACATTTTGTGTCCGCAACAAATGTTTCCCAGTTTGCGCGCCAAGGAAACGTCATGAGCAACAATGTTTCCGCAACATTGTTTCCTTGTTTGCCACCGCCTTAAGTTCGTGTCAAGAAATGTATGCCTTTTTTCTTTTCTGCGTGAAACGTGACACCCTCGCCACCCCCACCCCCGAATGCCACCCTCTTAGCTGCAGCAACGCGTTTTTTGTAAATTAATGATTTTGTATTCTCTATTGTTCTATGAATTCATTAAATGCTATCGCAACCTAGATCGTGTAGAAAGACATATTTTATTATGTTAAGTATAAACATGCCGAAAATCGTTTAATTAAGGGGTCTTACACAAAAAAAATGTATTTTTGCAAAAAAAAAACCTCTGTGAAACAGTTTTGGCACCACGTTAAAGGACTTTGCACTCTGACTTCAAAAATGGGCATTTCCAGGTCACATGCCACAATAGTTAATGAACAACTAGCTCCTAAGTGTTAAAAATTGTGTTCATTACAAATACGATAACTTACTAATGGATGGTTCTAGAAGCATGGGATTCAGTTCATGCTGTCCACAAGCAGGTTGTTCAGGAGCCAAACCTCAGAAAGCAGTGTTTCGAGGGATTTTATCTTGTAAAATTTGGAAAAGTATTACCGGCGATCGGTCTGTTTGGTCATTTTGATAAATATGGCTTTAAAGTTTTCCTTCGGTCTCTGAGAGCCCAAATTGGCCCTGTGAACGGGTTAAAGGAAAGGGTAGAGGGGTATTCCGAAAGGTTTTACATAAATGTTTCATTGAATACCCGAATACACACCAGTCATAGAAATTAAACAAGTATAAGGAGCGTAAAAGATGGCACAGAAAACAATGGTCGGGACCATGATGCAAGATTCTCATAAGTACACACCTCTAAAGCTTTTCTGTAAAATATCATTAAAATGTACCAGATTGAATACATTTTGTGAGTACGTTTAGACTGCACTGTGAGCAATGGTTGCTATGGGTGTTGCTATGTTGAAATATAGCTGCCAGGTGTGCGAATTTCAATTTAAACGTACATCAAGGAGTAACTACAGCAAAATCGTTTCAAAATGCGATTAACAATTGGTCAGGGATGGTGAATCTTCATGTTCCCAAAAACTGTTTTTTTTGGGAAACATTTCAATGTCAGAGTGTAAGACCAAACATCGATTGCGTGACTCTCAAGTGTCTCAGACCTCGTGATTGATGACGACTGCGTTGCATCATTGTTGACATCAAATATGTTGCCGATGCTGCAGTTTTGACTAATTTCAACATGTAACAGAGGACCGTGATTTCATAATTCAGTTTTCAGCTCATAACATAGAGCGGCTAACATGGATTCGATGGTAGAAGTAGTCGCGATTTTTAATGAGTACTGGTTTACGATTGTAATAGCTTTCGTCGTTGGAGCTGGTTTGCTTCACTTTGGAACAAAACACTCGCGTCAACTCAAACCTTACAGTCATATACCTGGACCAAAGCCTTGGCCGTTTATCAACAATTTGCCTAGTTCGATCAAGTCCAAAGGGCAAGTACACGTTTTGTTCGATCAATATTACAAGAAGTATGGAAAATTGTTTGTGACCAGTGGCGTGACGGTTTTCTTTGGAGTTGGAGACCCCGAAATGATTAAACAGATCCTGGTGAAAGATTTCGACTCATTTACTGACAGACCGGTTGGTGAAATTGATTTCTGTTTCATTTCTCGTATGTGCAAGACACTAGTTAGACCGAAATATTTACAACATACACGCGGGCGTAACTGCCATCAAACTTTGGATGCGTCCAAGTTAACCTAGCGTTCACTTTTTTAAATAATTCAATAACTCCCTGGGGTATCCTGCTGTGGTTAGCAAACATTTTCATTCGACTGGAATTGAGAAATACCCAAAATTTTAATATGTTTTATCAAGAAGACCAGATAATTTTTATCGTCACGATTCTTACAGCGAATCCAAAACAATCTTGTTTACCAGTCGCTGGTAAACAAGCTCGAAGCGTGACTTTAAGCGTGGAAAATTAGAATTGTGGAATTGGAGAATTGTGGAATTTGGAATTTTGGAATTTGGAATTTTGAACCTAGGCGCGGAACCGACAAAGAAAATGCACGCAAGCGACAAAATGACACGGCTACTATAGAATTTGGTTTTCCAACACTGCGTTCTCCGACAGCTGTATTCCGGTTCATGTTGTGCAACAGTTTTATAAAGGCTTTTTGCTGTTTAGAATAATGCAGTGGTATTTTTACATAAGCGGGCGATATTTATGGGAAGCTGTTACTGTCAGAAGCCATTCCAGTTTTAAATCTTGATTCAACCGGCTTTTAATTAGCATTGGCGAGATGCAAATCTCAGATGATGAGCTTGGAAAATGCATGGGTGAATGAAATAAAGCAATGGTTGATTTTTTTTTTTTTTTTTTTTTAAATCTTCAGTTCTCGCTAGCGAGTTTTTAATTTCTCGCCAGCGAGTTTTCAAATTTCTCCATAGCGAGTTTTCAAATTTCTGGCCAGCGAGTTTTCAATTTCTCGCTAGTGAGTTTTTGTCATGCCTCTCTCCCAGGCCTTCACTTAGAAGGCGATTCATAAGTCCTGGAGATTAATAGGTTGCGATCATTCAATAAGGCTAGCGCTGGTGTTTAAATGATCTTTACAAAGGAAACTGGAAGATTACGTTACCATTTTGCTTGGAATGATGTTCAAGCTGGAAATTGGTGGAAGTAAAGAATACCGAAACAACGGTACTGATGCTCTTAAGAATGCTTTATGATTTATCGTACGGTAAGCTAAAGGACATATCCAACGAAAAGTAACCATCTGTTGGCCAGAAATCTGGCAAAAATTGCTACCTCACCGCCTGTTTGAATCTCAAGGAAAGAACTCTGTACAGACAAGTTTGATATTGATGGAACTTTTTCAGAGATATCGAACACTGACTTGAACTAGATGAACTTCTCAAATTACGGTTCCATAGGAAGAATTTCTTGCATGGGTCGAACCAACGGGCTTGTATTTGAAGACCCTTTGGAGCAGAAAGCCGGACAAAGTCTGGCCGACAATGAACCGACATCACTTCTTCAACATCTTCAAATGCTCCCAGCTTGGAAGGGAATGACGACTTAAAAAATCGAGCAAAGCTCTCTCATTTCACTGCTTTCGAAACGTAGCAGCTGCAACAGCATGGCCATTTTCCAAAAGCCATAACCGTGCTCCTTTCGGGGGAATATCTCGTGGTCTGGTCCTCCAGGTAAAATGAACGGACCATTCGGTGCTTTATCACTTTTTGTTTTGCCTTTCTTCTGCCGAGGGTTTTGATTAGCCCTGATTAGAGAACTGAAGCTTCCCCCAAAAAAATCAACCGTTACTTTATTAAACCTACCCATACATTTTCCAAGCTTGCCATTTGAGATTTGCATCTCGCCAATGTTAGAAGCCGGTTGTACCAAGATTTAAAACTCGAATGGCTTTTGTCAATAACGGCTTGCCATAGATATTAACAAAAGAATGTACTTTGAGAGCTGTTAAAATATCCCGGGTAAAATATTTCAGTTTGTAATCGTTTTTGTACCTTGCAAATGTAGCATTAGTCACATGTGTTCTTGAAAGCTGTCAAAATTCAAAATACGTTTTTTTTCCATTGGCCTCTGGAATTATTCACGAGTCCAAACTGTTATTTTTGTTCAAATGGAAAGCACCCGAAGAACTGGCGAATTTTGTTTCATACCTTTTAGTACTACATTAAACTTTTTCTTTTCTTTTCAGATTATCGTTGAGTTTCCTCCACCGCTAAACAGTTTAGTGAGTATCGTCAAGGGAGAGAAATGGCGACACATTCGCAATACACTGTCGCCTTCTTTCAGTGCTTTGAAAATGAAGCGGATGGTACCTCTGATGAATCAAGCCTGTGATACTTTTATGAGTAAACTGGAAGAAGTGGCTGATCACGAGGAAAGTGTCGATATTCACGAGTGAGTGTCTGAATGAATACTGGCATGAATCATTGTTAGACAGACTGATAGGCAGACACAGACAGACAGAGACGGACAGACAGACAGATAGACAGACAGACAGACAGACAGACAGACAGACAGATGGACAGACAGAAAAACAGACAGACCGACAGACGGCTGGATGGATAAATAGGCCGACGGAGGTGGGCCAAAGGGCACAGGGACTATTTGAATGGCTTGAATTGAATGACTGAAGGACAAACGGAAGGGCAGACTGACGGACGAATTGAGGGAGTGAAAATTAGCCAAAAGAAAGGGAATTTTTGTAACTGATGGACTGACGGACTGACGGACTGACGGACTGACGGACTGACGGACTGACGGACTGACGGACTGACGGACTGACGGACTGACGGACTGACGGACTGACGGACTGACGGACTGACTGACTGGCTGACGGACTGACGGACTGACGGACTGACGGACTGACGGACTGACGGACTGGCTGACTGACGGACTGGCTGACTGGCCGACTGACTGGCTGACTGGCTGACTGACGGACTGACGGACTGACGGACTGACGGACTGACGGACTGACGGACTGACGGACTGACGGACTGACGGACTGACGGACTGGCGGACTGGCGGACTGGCGGACTGGCGGACTGGCGGACTGACGGAGTGACGGACTGACGGAGTGACGGACTGGCTGACTGACGGACTGACGGACTGGCTGACTGACTGACTGACTGACTGACTTGATTAAATACATACTGGTTTTGGTGGACGTTATTAATTACTTTCTTGTTTTATTCCAAGGTATATACGGACGCTGACCTTTGACATTATCTTATCGACCTCCTTTGGTGTCCAATCAGAATGTCAAACTAATCCAGATGATCCCACCATGATCCAAGCCCGCGATGCTCTTCGGTTCAGCCCGGTAGCCCTGACAATAATTGGCGTAGGTCTTCTTCTTCCCTATGGAACCAAACTGCTGAAACTGTTGTCTCCGTGGTTGTTTAAAAATTTTCAAGGTATCAAGGATGTCGCGGACCAAGTGATAACGACATCAGAGAGAAAAGAAGAGGGCACAGAAAAGGTTAGTCTAACAAAATGGAAAAACTAAGAAGAAACGAGTCTCTGATGGTTGTTTTTGACCTCAGAGCTATCGTTCCGACCTTTGGATTGAGGAAAGGCGTTGGTACTAGTTTAAAGTCGTGAGCAACCTGTTGTAAGGTCATTATTGGTTAAACTTGATTGTAGGGTGTGTGTCTATTTGGCATACATGTAGCCCCGTGACAACATTTCGCCACCCATCTTAGTCTTCAGGGATCAATTATTCCAGTCTTGAATTACTCACTTCACGTAAATGCATCTTGAATAATTTAGTAGCACTGGCGTTGGCTTGTACTTTTTCCTTGACACCGTTCTAATTTTTCGACGTCTTGTAGAATTTGCTGGAGCTCATGTTGAACGCTGACACACGAGGCAAAGGACTCAGTGACGATGAAATTGCTGCCCAGTCTATCGGCTTCTTACAAGCCGGCTCCGATACAACTAGCGTTACTCTAAGCCTGGCGTGTTTCTATATAGCTGCAAACCCCGAAGTACAAGAAAAGCTGCATCATGAAATCGATAGCGTGTGCCCCGACGACGAGGAGATACCGTCATATGACACAGTCCGCGAACTGCCATATCTTGACATGGTCATAGCAGAGACTCTCCGACTTCACCCAGTTGGTAAGGAACGTTCTAGACTCTCTAGTAATGATTTTCTCGTTGCCTTAGGTTGGGGTCACAAGGGAAGGGTAAGAGTGGGTGGTCGAAGACCTGTTGTAACAAATGTTGGAAAGAGAACTTAGAAATGGAGGCAGGCTTTAAACGGATCCAGCGACACAGCTAATCACAGGACATTAGCGGATAAAGATGGTCCTTAGACCAATCTTGCATGTAGGCCGAAATAAAATTTAGCCCTAAGACGTAAACGCAAGTTGAAACTCATACCTCGTACATGGTACAAGGGGAACGAAGGGGGACTAGTGAAACTTCCCTGGTTGTGTTTGATTTTAAAATATGCCTTCCCCTTCTGTGTTAACGTCGGAAGTTGTTGGTCTTTAACACTGGAACGATTATTTAATTTTGCCTCTTAGTCCCCTTTTTGATGCGCGAGTGTACAAAGGAATGCAAAGTTAAGGATCTGGTTATTCCGAAAGGAGGAATGGTTGTCATTCCCACTTACAGCATTCACCGAGACCCAAGCATCTGGCCAAACCCAGAGAAATACGACCCAGAGAGGTTTACTCCTGACATGAAGCATTCACGTGATCCCTACGTGTATCTGCCATTCGGAAACGGTCCTCGCAATTGCATCGGATTGAGGTTTGCGCAAATGGAAATGAAGCTAATGTTGGCAAGAATCCTCAAGAAATACAGCCTTGAGTTGGCAGCAGACACAGTGATCCCGCCCCGTGTAAAAGTGAATATCACCATGCTAATTGATGGTGGAATTAACCTTAAAGTTAAGTCTCGCTAATCGAGTTCCCTAGGTCATCCGCGTTTAAGGCAAGGTATGGACGAGCATAAGTATCCGCTTTGTGTATTGTCTCCCTGTGAGAGATCAATGTGCTTTTGTGTGGGTGGCACCCCACTCTATAATGTCCACTTGAAAGAGATACCAATGGAGGAGTTTAGGGCATTAGTAGGTATTTGTAAGTGCCGCACAAAAGTTGGTTTTATTTGTATAATCCTTGAAATTCACATCAACACATTCAGTAAGAATGAGGTATCGTCTAGTAACGCACATGTTAGAAAAGGTGGCCCACTATACACAAGTTATTTTACAAGATGCAAAAACTATTAAAGCATACAACTATGCTCACATCACGACCAAACATTAGAACAGTTGAATAAAGTTATTTCCTTAATATTCTTTTTGTCGGTCGAATTTATACTAGAGACAATTTATCACGGCGTCTTCCACTCTGTAATTATTTCGCCTTAAAAATAACCCTAGTACTGCAGTTGTCGTGGTAAATCTCAGCCAATGTCAATTAAGGCGGGGTAAACATGAGTAGGAGTGAAATTTGAAGTAATAGTAAAGAAGAATTGTTAGGATTAAAATGGGTTGAAAACGCTACCAGACAGTAGACTCCCCACCCCCCACCAAAAAAAGAGAACCCCAGGTTGGTAGGGGACTGTTTGTTGTCCATCTACTAATTTTTCAATTCAAATTTCAATTTTCCAAATGTATCAAATCTTTGACATTTCATATTTTCCTCAATTTAACCTATCTTTGACGAAAAAATATCTCTTTCCCAGAATGCCCAAAAATCGCCCAAAAATTTACCCAAAACTGCCAAACAGTGGTTAATGAGATAAGCAGAGGAATTCGGCTTCGGTTGAAACGTGACCTAGATATTGGCCGAAAGGCCATGTTGAGCGACGTCAAAACACCCTTTACGTTTACCCCCGGCTTAAAAGTTATTCGAGTCAGCGGGGATTTCGAGTTCAAGATAGTAGTTGAATGAAAAAATGGGTGCAGGTGAGCAAACATAGGAGCATTCGGTTTTCTTTGGAGTCAGCAGGGAGGTGACTGAAAAAAGATTATCCCTCGAGCACATGCTCTGCAGGAGTGGTCGCTACGCCTATAGCCTCGTGGAGTAGCCTGTGAGCAGACTCATCTTTGAGTCGCGCACGAGAGCGGCGAAGAGCAAAGCGATCCGGCGGAAAGGAGTCTGGTGAAGATAAAGTGAGCCTGACTGTTGTTACGCAAAAAATTTACAATTTTCCTGAGAAATCTGTGTTGCCAAAGTTCATACGTTCGGTAAAAATCAGTCGGCTTGATTTTTTCAGCGGTTTCCAGTGTGGAAATTAAAAGTTTGAAGAGGACAGAGCAGGTTTACTTTCTCGTCTTCGCCGCTCGATTTCGCGCTCGCTGCTACCCCGCCGTCGCTCGTGGCCCAACGTGAGCCTGCACACAGACTGTTCGTGGAGTGGCCGCTGAGCCCTCCGCGACAGGAGCTCGGAGAACTTGGGCTCCATCTTGGGTTCTAAAATGAGGCTGATAACAAACAGAGAACGATTTTTATTGACTTGATCTACATTCGATTCGAATTATTCACCTGAATAATTAGAAATTACTGGTCCACTTGACTAGTCAGTTCAGTCAGCGCATGAAACAGTTCGACGAATGAACAAGAGTCTTATTGGACTATTTCTAGCTAAATTTACTAAATTCAAAATTCAAATGCAGCGCAAACCATTCTTGTTGATTCAAATCATTCCACGTGACCTGCGATCCGGTCAGTACAAAATACAGGCTGCAGGCTGCAGACCGGGTACAAAATGCAACTGCGCCCCGGGTACAAAACCCGAACTGAAACACAAAGTTGTTATAATTAGATGCGCAACAAACGCAGTCGTTGGGAACACAGGGGAAAGTGATTTCAAAACTTCTTAATTTGTTCGTTCTCCAGTGCGGACTGGAATTGCAATAAAAATTCCTCGAACGTCACGGACCCCCTACGATTCTAAAAACCAGAAAACCAAGCCAAACTAGTTTGTTAAACTGCTAACAGAAGCAAATTCCAAATGCATTTGTTCCTGGTTGTTTGCTTTCTCAGGAGAAATACCTTTTTTACCTTTAGGGGAACTATTAAAAGAGTAATCTGAAACTTGGGAACTAACAGCCTCATGGGTATTCTTTTCAGGCTGCCGCATAATGACATAAATCTTTGGACCGAACATGCAGGCCAGCAGCCCATAAGAGCTCAGAAGGGTCATTGCGCATGTCAGATTTGTTGCGTAGGAGCCCTTGAGGCCAATGTCAATAGGATAGTATGCTACCGACGAAAGCAATAAAATGTACATTGAGAATCCAATATATCTAGCTTCGTTAAAATTTTCCGGCAGTGTTCTTGCTTTGAAGGCATAAAACGTGCAAACAACTGCGAGGAACGATGTATATACAGAAATGGCGATCTGCAATGACATTCCAACAGATGATTGATGCAGAGAACACGATAAAAGAACGGTTTCTTCCACTGGCTGTATGATTCGTTCTTGATGTGGGGCATCCAACGCAATCCAGAACGACAAAAACATACCGGGTATGAAGATAAGTGCAAGAACAAGAAATGTTTGACTTTTGGCTGAGAGAATAAACTTTTTAAAGCATTCTGCGACCACATTTATTCGGAATGCACTCAGTATTTTCATTGTCTTAAGAATCAAGATAGCGATGAATGTAACGAGCACCATTGACCGCCAGCAGTGAACCAGACAACACGTGACGTCTGTGGGTTTGGCAAGAGATAAAATGGACACACAAAAGGACAGTGCGATTGCCACCATAAGAATCGAACTCAGTTCACGATTTGCTGCTTTCACCAAAGGTGTTTCTCGGTGCTTATAAAGGACGAAGCCACAAATGCCGACGAGAACAAGTCCAACGGTTGCAAAAAGGATTACGAGGATGGAGGTCATACTGGACCACAAGAACTCAACTTCTGGGAGATCCAAACATTTCGATCTTCTTTGGTCCGGCATTTGTCCCAGTGGACATTCAGTGCAGTTCACGTCATTTATGTGATTACTTACGGTGCCAGTCGGACACTTGATGCATTCCCAGCAACACGGGGTCGTCAGTGACAGAAAAGTGCCAGGAGGACAGTCATCATGGCAGAATGACCTTGGAGGAACTGTGTGTCCTGACTTTACATTCCACTTGATCATAGTAATATTTAACTGGAGGTTTTGCTTTCGATCCTTTTCCCACGAGCCAATAACACGTTTAACAGGATAGTGCTGATTTGATGATGATTCATAGCTGTCTTGAAAATGCACGATATCATAGGAAGATGTCATAGGATCTCCAAATTGATCAAAACTGATCCGTCCAGTCAATCCTTTGAAGTCAACATGGCGGAGGAACATCTCGAGTTCTTCTGGGTCTACTTTAGCGTGATATTTTGGGCACACATCGCCAGAATTGTTCCTCTCTGGCAAGGAACAATTTTGTAGATCGTGAATGGCGTTTGCGACAGCAGAAACTGCGTCCAACACGTATGGAATGTAGGTGTCATAAATAATGCGAAGAACCCTCTCCATACAAGTATTCCGATCCTTTCTTGTCGCTATTTCAGAGCAGTTATGCTGAGTCTCACTTTGCCAAAACTCTTTCCACCAGGGAACTACGTTTCTAGCTGAAACCATAGACCTTTCCCTGATCAAAAAATCCTCGAATTCTTGATTGTCCAAATATCGAGGTTGAACTCCGAGTGATCCATGGAGAATTTTTTGATCGCTAATATTTATTCCTACAAATGCATCATCTTCTGTCGCCAAAGCATCACTTAGAATCCACGTGCGGTCAAACAGGTTTTGCTTGACAGCCTCTTTGAGGAACCTTCGTCCGTATCCACCGAAAAGCCACAAAACCACGACGCGAATGGTCGGATAGCTTTTGAGCTTGCTGACAGCTCTTTTCAGCTTCACATTGTACTCTTGCCGCGGTATATATTCAGCAAATGAGAGGCAAAACGTTTTCCTCTTTTCAGCTTCGGATTCCAACTCCCACACTCCATTTCGACCGTAGGAATCGTCCATCGCCACAGCAGCTATGTAGTTCCAGTTGAAATATTGTATGATATCTGCCATGGCACTCGCCTGCTGTCCGTCTGGAGGAGCAGTACGAAAAAAATGGCGATATTGTGGCGAGCTTAACTCATTGCTTGTTGCCGAATGGCTGATGACAGGAATACCGGCCACATGCAAAAGGCTTGCAACTAGGACAGCACTCCCGGAATCCGTTGGGCCAATGACTGCTGCTATTGGCGTTGGTTCATTCTGCTTCCCCTCTTTCCCTTTCACACACGTACAACTAGCATTTTGGATTTCCTCCATCAGTTCATTTCTTCTAACAAAGTCGTAGGTGTGTTCCATTGCCTTTGCAGCGCTTTCGCAGTAGTCGCGGATGTCGTATCCCAAAGTAACATTTGGGAGTAGATTGGGATTGCTGTTTATTTTTTCGATGGCGAATATCATTGCCTCCACGTGCCCAAGGCCTATCGGGAAAAAGTCTCCACATTTGCCATCTTCCGTGGTGTAGTGCAACAGAAAGAGACCTCCTAGTGTGATATCACCTGGCTGATGATATCGGTCTGTTCCTGTTGTTACTGAGAAACCCAGTCCAATAACGTAGATCATCAAGACTATGAGCATTGTAAACACTTGTTATGCACCTGTAAAAAGTAAATTAATGCATGACAAATAACATCAGGCCAGTTTGAGGAAACAGATAGGGAAAAGGCCTTGGGAACGAGGTTGTCCTAAAACAACTTGGAGATCTTTTAATCTTTGAAGGCATTTATGCGATAAAGGACCTTCCGACAATGCCAACTTTCTACAGAGAGCTTTTGCGGTGGTGGTCAGAATTCCGAGATAAGTACTGGCTTTCTATAATTTGGAATAATAAAGACTTAAGTATTAATGATAAACCTGTTTTTACAAAACGTATTAGAGCTCCGGAATCTGAACTGTCAATGATTTGTTATTAAATCTAAATAACATTAATTCCTTTGACATAACAAGAGGAAAAAGATAAAAAGGCCAATTTTCTGGTCTTAGACACTCAATACCATCTAACTTAAAAACAGCCAAGCATAGACTCGATAGACGCCTTCTCTATTTTAAGTAGCAATGCTATTTTTGATATTTTCAAAAAACTGAGACTGAATTTTAACTCGACTGAGGAGAAGTTGAAACTTGTTTTTTCCCTCCCCCCCCATAAGGTTGCTTATGAACCTTATGTAAAAACCTTTCAAAATATAATTTTAAACTCGATTCTATATACAAACAAGAAATTTTTATAATTGGTTATAGTAAGCACGACAAATGTACATTTAGTTACAATGAATCAGAAAGATTAGACCACCTTTTTTTAATTGCGTGCTCTATCTCGAATATAATTTGGACATTATTTTTTACTTTTTTACGCTAACAAAAAAATTTAGAGTTCTCAGCATTCAAGATATTATATTTAACAATTATTCCATTAGCGCGCGTTGGATATGATATGATAGATAGCCAACGAGGCGCGTAGCGCCGAGTTGGCTATAATCATCTCATATCCAACAAACGCGAGTGTAATAAATGTTTTATTAAAAACGCGCCCAAAATATAGAAAACTAGACTACAATAAAAACAAAAAGGTCCAAAAAATCACGCATACGCTCGCTATTTCTGTAGATCATGGTATAATTAGCAATTATTGAATGAGGCTGAGTAGGATATGAAGAATTCTACAGATCAAGGAGGGTGTTATCCACAGAGGCCGAAGGCCGAGGTGGATAACACCCTCCGAGATCTGCAGAATTCTTCATATCCTACGAAAGCCGAATTCAATAATTGCTTTATTATTCATTCAAAATATTTCCCCGTTCTTAAGGAGTTTCCGCGCCATTTCGCTCTTTGTTTTTCTGCTCACCAAGAAAACCACAATCTCATCCCCAGGTTTTCTCGGTCAACGGTTCAATAATCTGCAGCGGGCTGCACTTTTGACGTCATCGGTTCAATAATTTTCAGCGGGCTGCACTTTTGACGTCATTGATTCAATATGACGAAGATTCTTTCCAAATTTGGTAAACAGCAGCTGGTTATGGTGAATTATGCGTGCGGTTTTAACCAATCAGAAACGGGGAAATATTTTGAATGAATAATAATGGCTCATATACCATGATGGTATAGCCAATGAACTCCCGAATTGCATTATCCAATGATCCAGTTTTTAATAATAGGCATTATAACTTCATTCAAGAGGTTTTGACTTCTGGTAGATGGATCTTCTTCAAATCTCTTTACTGCTTCCTCATAAGTAGGTTGCAGGAGTTTTTTCTCTAGCATTTCGTTCTCTTGAATAAGAAATGGCATGGTTTCTGTTTTTATATTTCAACCAGTCCCAAATCGAGCGCTTATCTGATAGGTTATTTGTGCCTGTTGTTTTCCGTTTTCCAAGTCTTCCAAATTGTTTGATGTTAACCAATAATCTAACCGAAAAATATACTTGAGGTGAGCTTTGGCGCCAGGTGTAACTTTAACCCTGAGGATTTTTGATTCTCTAAATATCAACTAAGTCAAGCTCATTTTGTAAACATTGAATGTTGTCTATCAATTTTTTTCTTGGTACCATTACACCACCTTTGTCGAACTTTGGCTTTAGAGGGGAATTAAGGACGTTCGCGCCCATTGCTACTGCGCATCTCTAGTGCGCACGCTATTCATTGGTCACGCGCGTGCCACGTCATTTTCAAGCGCGCGCACGGATTCGAAAACTCAACAAAATATAGGGCTGATGTTGGGCTGATGACCTTTGCATTAACTTTGTGTGCGAATATTTTTGTTGGATGCTCGGTGACCCCCACTTTTTTTTCGGCAGATCACTTCCTTTTCTGATTCTTTCCATTATACTAAAAAAAAAATCTGTACGTGGGAAGTTTTAATTATTTCTCATATAGTATTCAAATAGGGCCGAATTGGTACGTGCCGATACAGGTGTGCGTAACTTAGAAGTTGTAATTTTTAAGGCTAATTCTAGCTGATTTAATGACATATGCAGCAAAGATCTATCAAATAGGCCTATATATGCTGTTTTAAGCACACAAAGATATGATTCTTCAACTTAAATATATGCCGATAGTAATGAATCCGGCCAGAATCGCCTCGAATGACTGGAAATCCTAGAAATGCTACGGTCCGGGCTGCGCCTTATCTTCAAAACGAGTTCGGTGACCCCCGATTTTTTTTACGTTTCTAATCTAATCTTATCATTTTCTACCTGCAGTCAAAGTTTTAAAAAAAGTCTGTGCGTGGGAAGTTTTTGGGCGCGAACGTCCTTAAAATCCCTACCACAGATGATATTTTGCTCTCAACCTAGATTTTCGGTTTGTAGCGTTTTATGTAGATCTTTGAAAAAAAAATGCAAGTTACTTTGTCCTTGTTTGGGGCATAAATGTTAATTAAGAGATAGTAAAACTTTGTCTTCTATTGCTACTTTAAGAATAATAAAACGCCCTGAGGGATCTGAGACAATTGAATTGTACAATTGAACTTATTTCTAATCAGCACCATTACTCCACAAGAGTTTGGGCTCCCATATGAATAAAACATTTCCCACCCCATTCATTCTTCCATTGTGTTTCTGACGACTCCTCTTTTGAGTGTGTTTCTTGAAGGAATATAACATCTGCTTTTCTTTACGACACCAATTGAAAGTGGTTCGACGTTTACGAAAATCATTTATTCCCCTTTACGTTTAGAGAAACTAGTTTAAAGTTCGTCACATATGTTTGTTTTGTAGTTTATCAAAAGCTGTTGCTAATCTGAGATTGCATCTGGACATATACGTATATTCCTTAAATATGTTAAATAAGATTATTATTATTTTTTAAATAATACAGTATAAATACAAAACACACACATACAAACTTACATACATCGTCCTTCATCAAACCGTTCATGAGAACTTTTTACAGTTACAAAATAGTTCCTAATTTAGCGATCCATGAAGGGTTTGGCCGCTTCAGTCAAGTTTTATAAGGAACCTCACTTGTGTTTGCAATACGTCTTGCCTCCACGGCGCACACTGCGCTGGTTTCTGATCAAGCAATGCATTGGAGAATTCAGACCGCTTTTAGGCATTTAGATATAGGACTCCATCTGTGACTTACAATATTTGCTCATTTCTGCTTTGTTATTGGTAAGCCAGTTATCAGGTTTATTATACATTGAACTCGCGAACCCTTTCTGATTGGCAGAAAGCGTGCAGCGAATTTTCGAAATAAGTGCCCTTGACGCCATAACTACAGATTATACAATAATAATGTCAATTCAAGGGCACTCATACTGAATCAAGGTCTCGGTAAGGGTTATCAGCCACAACATTTGACTTCTGCTGATAACCCCTACCTCGACCTTGATTAATATCCTGGATATCACAAAAGCCTCATCCAATAATTGTTTTATATCATATCTATCGTTTAAACTGGATCGCAGCTCGGCCAATTACATCTCAGCTCATGAGATGAGGGCTATTTTAATGCCATGACAAAGATAGCCTAAATAAAATGCGAACCACTAAGAGTTTCTACTGGTTTTCCTTTATTACTGATGTTTCATAATTGAGTGAAAATTGACATATGTTAATTTAAATTCTTTTCAGCATTTTAATCTTTCCCTGCCAGAGCAACGACTTTTAAGAGAAAGATAAGTTCACAGAATTCTGCTCTGAGCAGATTTCGTGGGTGCCGTTATCATCCAAGGTTTCAATTTTGCTTATAACTAACAAAAACGTCTGCATTATTTATTGGGAGGCGCGGTGGCCTCATGGTTAGTGCGCACGACTCCGGAGCGAGGGCAAGACAGGGCACTTTACTTTCACAGTGCCGCTCTCCACCCAGGTATATAAATGGGTACCGGCGAATTTAATGTTGGGGACTGTGACCCTGCGATGGACTAGTATCCCATCTAGGGAGGAGTAGAAATATACCTAGTCACTTCATGCTACAGAAACCGGGATAAGCTCCGGCCTGGTGGGTCACTTGGCTCGTATGCAGACTTTACCTCTGCATTATTTAACGCCGAACAATTGCTTTTATCTCACGACCGCAGTGTCAGTCGATTTTTTTTATTAACCTGTCAGCCTTTTAAGAGACTGAAATTGTTCACTTATCATCGAGTTCTATCTCGAAACGGTTCAGCTCGTTTCAGCTTGCCGAAGCTTCTGTTTGCATTTGAGGGCAAAGAAATTTATAAATTATAATGAAGAGTTGGAAAATGCAAACTCAGGTTAGTCTTCTATGTTCATTTAGATGCACTTTATTTATTATTATTATTTTTTTTTTTTGCGTTTCCAATAAGGATAAATGCACTCATGATCCGCAGAAACGACTTCTGGGCGAACACTGCCAGAAAAAAAATGTCTCAGTTCTTTCACTAGATTGCTAACTGGTTAGTGGCGAGCTCAAGGAAGAAAAATTACATTGGCGCAAGAAAGGCTACTTTGGGTAAGAATGGGTGGATTAAAAGAAAAGGAAAACTATCCGTGAAAAATACGGTATTTTGAGACTGCTTAGACGACATTTGGTGGTCATACCACCTGCATCCCTCCCTTACATTTCGTATCTCCCCAGAAGAGCGTTTTTTACTATTCAGACACTTCCACTCGATAGCAATGAAAAGTTTCGTACACTTAAATAGATGCTAAACACCCAATTACGAAGAATTCTTACCGTGAGGTATTTCTTCTCTCGTTATTTTTCTGCCAAGTCAACGTCCAAGTGCGCTCATCAATAAAGATGATTTTTAAACTGACAATCTTTAAGAACAGGACCATTTGTTCAGCGCATCATATGTTGACATAAGTAAAGAGAAACTGGAAATTCACTGTTGTCAAAGTCAACGGTAAGTAAACACCTTAAAAATACTCATAACTCTTTTTTAATTACGTTACATCCGTTATTTCAAGGAAAAAGTACATCTCTGAGACGCGAGGACTAGTTTTATGTAAACTTACACAGCAGGTGTTTTTATATTGCTTCTCCCTGCGTTATCGCGCTTGAGCTTAAGACTCGAAACCTGGCAGCACATGCTCTAATATCTTTTCAAAAAAGATAAGACTATAAAAGATTATTCCAGCATGAATTTTTTTAGGGGAGTAAAGTTCAAAGTAAAATTTAGACTGGCTTTTTACAGAGAATCTTTGGATCAATATCAGGATCTGGGCAACTGCGCACCTACCCCTCCCCTAACCCAACATGTTCTGATAAATTAATAAGTTAGTTTTACTACTGAGTTAGGGGAGGGGTAGGTGCGCAGTTGCCCAGATACTGATATTGATCCGAATCTTTAAGGGTGGGCTCCTTTTGAGTGATCTGGATCAGGATCAGTGATCCAATATCGCTCAGACCATGGTGCTTCAAAGAAGCCGATGAGTCCACTCTGGTCACGGATTCATCGACTCCTTTGATGCACCATGATCCAGACAGATCTTGGATCACTGATCCTGATCCAGATCACCCCAAAGGGACGCAACCTAAAGTATAATCTGGTTGATGTACAAAAGCTTGGGTTCTTGTGTTTTTGCACAATGCGCTGGAAATGGAAACCGGAACTTTTTGTCCAATGGAAAGCGCCTCCTAACTCAATCACTAAGAGAAAATGTATGGGAGATATCACGCTTATCTAGGGTCGAGTGAAGGTCTTTTCAAGGTTGAAAAGCTAGTGATTGACAATTCATGCATGGGTGGGGTGGGAATTACTCCCCAAGTTTTATACTGAAAGGCTTTTTGAATTGTTTTAAACCCTTGTCCTCTTGTATACCATTTTTGACACAAAATTAATGGTGCATTTAATCCCTTCATACTTTCCATTGTGTCCAGTGACCGTAGGAACCACTTTTAATAAAACTTTCACAATTTATTATCTCTTAAGGCTGACTTTCACTAGCGACGGAGTCGTAGTCGGAGTCGTAATCAGAAGCGTAGAGCGACACGATTTAGTGAAAATCAAACCGACGGAGTCGGAAGCAGAAAACACTGACTCTGTTTACGACTCCGTCGCTTACGATCAAGTGAAAACTGCATTGTCAGAGCCGCAAACGGTGGCGGAAGAATAAACCAATGACAATGTCCGATTCCGGGCCTTGCGATTGGCTGCTTCATCCGCTTCTGCTTCCGACTCCAACAACCTAGTTTTCACTGGATCATAGCAACGGAATCGTAAACGGAATCGGAAGAAATGGAAACGTTCTGTTTCTTCCGAGTCCGATTTGTTTGACTCCGATTTTCTATTTTCACTAGGTCATAAGATTTCTTATGACTCCGACTACGACTCCGACTGCGACGCCGTCGCTAGTGAAAACCAGCTTTTAATGAGTGCTAACGCATGCAGTTGATCTTTCTTCATCATATATATATTTAAAGAAACTTTTTAGGTCCCTTCTGGCTAGACTGGACATAACATAATATGTTTTATTCAAGATAAAAGTTCATACCATTCCAGTAAAAGAGGGATTGTTACTTTCTGAGAGGCCCAGAACATGGCTAAAAGTAAAGCCAAAGTACTTATAAGGATTGCGCATTACCTTCAGAAATCTTTGGTGCACCAAATACTGTTCGATAAAGAAAACTTGACAGAGTGTAAGCCAGCTGCCTATTTCTGCACAGTTTCATCATTTTGTCTTAGATACACTTCCCCTTTATCGCTTCTGTTACAGTGAAAGTCTTGATATCTAAAGAGGGAGGTGCGGGGGTGGGGGACTGGGCAATTTGATAGTCCTAGAAACCCATAGGAAGAAAGCTGCGCAATATAGAAATTCTGGATATTGTTTTCCAAATTCCAAATTGGGCATCTTTCATTACAAAAGCATTCTAAAATGGATTTCCTTGAAATATGCCTGAATTTTTCTCTACCATCCGTGGGGCAGAGAAAGAAGGGGGATGTTCTCTGTGAAGTTGATGTTAAAAGCAGGGATCTGACGTTTAGAATAAAAAAAAAAGTTTTATAATGCCAAGGAGTAAATATTAATTAAACAGCAAATGGTCTAGGAAGCATGCTAATTAAAAACAGAAAGTAGTTGAAGCCTGTTACCTTGTTTTATCGGTGTCCATAATTTTGTTGCTAATGTATGCATGGAATTGGCAGGTGTGCCAGTTGTCCATTTTATAAACTTTATTTACATAATCGGCTTACACAATCTATCACCTTACAGCTAGGCCCTGTGAATGTACATCACATGGCAACAATTAACAAGTAAGGAAAAAATAAAATAAACAAACAAATAAAGCAAAATTAACTTGGTTGTCCATCACATGATCGCGTCAGGAGCTTGAGGAAAAACGGTCTCCTAACAAAAAGTTACATGCTACAGAATATTACTACTGATTCTTAGAGGAACTCTTACAATCAGATCAACTTCCTAAATTTATTCCTTGATTTGCTCAGCAAATGATGCAACGTTCACAAATTCAATATAATGGCTGAAAGTGCTGAAAAGCGACTGTCCTGAAAATTAGTTGACGCGAAGGAATGGGGCCGAGATAGTGAATTGTTGAGCCGCCTGTTAGCATAGTGAATTCAGCGGCTTTCCATACAATTCAAGATGGCGAAAAAGATGAAACAAGTCGAAGCTTTTAGTTGCGATCCAGATTTTTGTCCTCGTTGCGGATCCATTCTCCCTCTACCTGGCTTAACAGATGTCGTGTCATGTAGTCTTTGTGAATTTGAAAAGGATACGGCTGGTAAGGGTTTAAAAAGTCCTGTTACCAACTGAAAAAAAAAAGAACATTAGCATAAGCGCCCTCGACTCGAGTATACGTACTGTACACTGTAGCCTTCGTTCCTTGTGTAATTTAAGGAGTTTATTTACTAAAATACAAGGCAGCTGTGTGTTTGCAGAGTGTATTCCGAATATTTTTACTGCATGCATGTACGGTGGCACGTGTTCAATCCCTTCAATTCAAGTTTTTAATAATCACACCATTACAGAAATGCAGGCGGATGCCAACCAAAAAAATTTCGAAATCCGGGAGATCACCAATGCTACTCTTTTTGATCCTAAAAACGTTGTTCAAAGTAGAGATCTTCAGATTAAATCTTAAAAAAATTCATCAAATATAAAAATAATTTCCCCCCCCCCCCCCCAAAAAAAAAAAATACAAAAATCGGCCAACACATGTCAAAAAAATGTATTTTATGTGCTTTTATTTGTTTTGTCCGGGTCTCATATGGGAGATCAGAAGATTCGGTCTGTACTCGGGAGACTCCCAGATAATCCGGGAGATTTGGCATAGATGCCATTATCAGTATCTGATCCACCGTGAAAGGCACAAGCTTAAACTTTTTAACAGTAATACATGTACCTACACCTGTAGAAGCTTATCATGTACACTAGGTGATAAATGCTTTTGATGCATGGTAATACTTTAATACCATATAAATACCGTATTATTACATGTGTTGCTTATAAGTATTTACATATTTGCTTAACTCATATCAGATTTCGAAGGAATAGAAGTGCATTCCAGAAAGGTTTTTAATGTTGCAAAAGAAAAGTCAGCAGCACCAAAAGATTCTGAGGAATCAATAGGACCCATGGTATGGGACGTCAATTAGTAATTAAACATGATTTGTAATGAACAGACGTCATTGAGTTTATATGAATCATTGTATCATATTTATTCTGTTCTGATTGTAGGTTGACAGAAAATGTTCGAACTGTGGTCACGAGGGCATGACTTATACAACAAGGCAAACCAGGTCAGCTGATGAGGGGCAAACAGTGTTCTATGGCTGTCCTCAGTGCAAGTAAGCATGTGCATATGATTTTTATTGTTTTTTTGCTTGCTTGTTTGTTTTGCTGTATTGTTCTGTAGTTAACGAACTTATGGGCTCATTAACTGATTTATGGGCGGGCTCTTGCATGTTGCTAAAGGGGTCAAATTTCACTTTGGGTTACTAAACTTTGCCTGGATGTGAAAAATGTAAACGACTTATTCACAGCAGCAAAGCAAATCTGACTGATGGGTCTCAAACAGAACAGCTTAATTTGAGCTGACCAATGATTGTTGACAAACTTCACACTAGTCTTACTACCAGTCATACCATTGTGGGTGAACTGACCAGTCAGTTTCAACAGAACGTACTTCACTTTTGTCTGACAAACACTGTTCACTTTCAAGAATACAAAGACCACTTCCACTCAGGTTAACATTAGTCATCAACAACAGTTTCCAGGACTACCTACACCCAGGCAATCACACTATTTACTGAACAACTGATACTTCTGGGTGCAAACTGTTCTACCTGTTTAAAATCTGTTTTCTAATATGCACAGTCTACAAACAAAAATTTGTTGCAGACTGTGAAAAACATGCATTTTACTGACTTACAGTAATTATCATATAGATTTTGAATTTAAAGCTTGCTGAATTTTTTCTGTTTTGTTTCATCTCACAGGATTCAGGAAACAGAGTACTCATAGAATCTAATAGATAGTTTACTTTCATAAATAATTTTTATGTATTTAAATGTGCACCTGGAAGGAGAGCAGCACTTAATGAATGAGTGTAAAGTAGTAGATAAAGTAAATCAAAAAACAGTGAAATTCGGAATTCGCTATAGGCCACTTCACCTGCCATTTCTTGTAGAATACTTATTTGTTTGATTTCCTGTGTGCTAACTAATGAGACGTCTTAAAATCCTCTGGCTCTCAATATGCTTTGAATGACAGCTCTAATTATGGTAATGTCTCTTTCATCTTTGTTCAAAGTGAAAATGCAAGAAGCCATTTTTCCTAACCCTATGAAAACCTTTGAGGCAACCAAGAGGCCTTGTAAAATGAAAAGGTTTGAAATTTAGAATGGAGGCATGCATAATCCCCTTACAGGAGGTTTGTAGATGTATGGGTATTCCTGTGATGCATGATTAAATAGAGAGGTTATGATGCAAGCTTCTTTTCTAATCTCAGCTTTTTTTTAATATAATGTTTATTTTTTTCCTTCTTAAAAGAAAAAAAAAACTACTTCTTTTTATGAAAGAAATAAAAGTAATATTTTAAAGCTTTCAAGGGTGTGTTTTTTCTTGCCTTATGTTTACTACTGTATAATGTGTCATCCTTACCTCTCCCATAAAAACTTTCTTTGAGTTTGGACCCCCACCTCCTTCGGACCCTCCTCAGTCTTGCTGGAAATTCCAGTTTTGGCATATTTTCTCATATAAATTAAGCCCTCCTTGGGGTGAGTGTGAACACTGTAACCACACAATGTAAATGAATAGTCAGAACAACAGAAAGTAACAAGTTATGATGCAAATGTGTCATACATCACACAAAACTATACTGGCCCCTGGTTGTTCAAAGGCTGGATAATGCTATCTGCCAGATAAATTGCTCTCCAGCGGATAAGTGTTCACAAAATAAACCACGCTATCTGCTAGATAGCGATTTATCTGGTGGATAGCATTATCCACTCTTCGAACAACTGGGGCCTGAACTTTAGCTGAGCCATAGACTTTTCTCCTTTGTTGAATTCATGGAAAATATGCACCTGTAAAACTAATTTAAAAATGCACAAAAAATGAAATTTATGAGATATTTAGACCAGAAATTTATGGGAAAAGAGATCCCCCTTTAACAGGGGCTTCTATAAGGCGTTGATACCGAGTTAATTGACTGGACATGAAGATGATTTTGGCTGGCTGGTTTAACCATCTGGAGTTAAAGTAGTTAACTCCAGATAGTTTTGCCAGTATGAGAAAACCAGTTGAAGATAGAGAGAGAAAATGAAAGAAAAGAAGCAAAGGAGATTAAGGGAAAAACTAAATACAAGAAAACGAAAACAAGTTCAATCACCTGGCGAAAAATCCAATTTTCTTTAGCCAAGTCCACCGATTCCAATTTTTCATACAAGCGTGGTTACATTTCAAAAAATCTGTAAGCGCGGTCGCTAAGTCAATGTTTTTGTGAGTCGATAAGTGCTGCACGAGTTTTCAGCTGAGCTTTGGGTTCTTTTATCACAGGAGAAAAGGTAACTTGGATCTTTACTTCAGTAATGCTAGCCTTTCCACTTTAAAAGAATTAATTATGTGGTAAAGCGTAAGGAGTTTTCTTCGATTTTCTTTTACTTGATCCGTAATAACCCCGCGATTGTTTTTAAGCGATCGCCTGTCAGGTGACAAACTTTCAAGATTGAGATAGAATGTTCTTTGTTGTGTTTGTTTGTCTGTTTACCACTAGGATCAGATCTAGAGGCTAATAACTTGTTGTATGATCTAATTTTATTGAGCTAAGATCGAGATAGGGTGTGACGTGAATAGAGTTCAAAGTCAGATTGATATCAATTGTTAGATCAATCAGTCAGTAAAAGAATAATAATTTATTTCTATATCTCCAGTTGTGGAGGCTGAGTGCCAGGGCCGTACATAGCGGGGGGGGGGGGGGGGGGGGAGGGGGGGAGGGGGGGGCAGGGGCAGTTGCCCCCGCCAGGAAAACTAATAGGGTGAAAACAAAACGTCCGACTAGAAACCCTGTCTGTATACGGGAGATCCCTGTGAAGGTTTGTGGAGTTTGCTCCCGCAGACAAAAAATCCTAGGTACGGCCCTGAGTGCTCAGTTTAAATTCTAATGAGACTTTGTTTTTTTTTTCCCTCTCACTCTACAAAATAATTTCTAGGGGAGAGAATGGCCAATACATGTACACGTAGCCTGCTAAAGTTGTCTTGTGATCTTTATTTCCCTGCTGGCTGCCTGGGTTTACAGTATTTCACTAAGTTATGAGATTTTTAAATATCCACTTTCAAATTTGTTGTTATCGCTGTGGCCATTGTTACACTATACCCACACAGTTCATTGAATTTATTTACAACACACACCTCTGCTCCAATTTTAATATGCATCTTTCCCCATGCAGATTTCATGAACCTATCATTTGCAGGCTGTGGTTTTCTTGGAGTTTACCATCTTGGAGTTGCAGCCTGTCTGTCATCACATGCACCACAATTTCTGAAGAACGTGACAGCTTTTGCAGGGGCTTCTGCCGGATCCCTGGTTGCTGCCGTATTGGCAACATCAGCCCCCTTGAACAAGTGTTCAGACTATGTGATTGACCTTACTCATGATGCTCGCAGACACCCTCTGGGACCTTTTAATCCACAGTTTGACTTAGTAGGGAATCTGAGAAGAGGACTTGAGCTTCATCTGCCATCTAACTCACACAGAGTTTGTTCAGGAAGGCTGTTTGTCTCTGTAACAAGTTTAAAAGACAGGAAGAATGTGATTATCTCTGAGTTTGATTCAAAGGAAGAGTTGATTCAGGTATGAACAAAGCTTTTTATTGCTCCAGAAAAGTGTCGTAAACCAAACCTAAACCAATTACATGTACTAAAATTTTCAAAATAATGCAAAACATTATTCTGGATGTTACGTCACAGATGTTACACTTCTTGAATTTAACTAAAAACATTTTGAAATGGTTCTTCACAGCCAAATAATTACATCCCAAGACTATACATGTATGTCCTTCTAGGTTTGCTCTAGCTTCCCCTAACAAACATTTTGACAAAGACAGCAACTTCCAAAGTGGTGAAATTTCATCAATAGAAGAGGTGGGTCAGTGAACCCTACCCACAGATTTTTTTGTAAACTTTGCCAAAAATTGCTCCTTAATTTGCTTTTCAAATGAAGGCCTTCGTGCAAAAAGGGCATTTATCGGATTTTGGCCGATTTTCATTGCTTCATGAGTCAAGATATGTCGAGGAGATGGTGTTTATCAGGTCCCACAACTGTCTACTTTTCACAAAACTCTGGCTACTTAAAAACTTAAAGAAAATGCTGTAATAGTTCTCTATCAACTGGTGTAAACTTACAGAGCACATGTAGAAACAAGTATATGATAGTCTTTGTTTCATCATTCATTCTGCTACTTCAAGGTTTTACTGGCAAGTTGCTACATTCCATTTTATGCTGGACTGACATTTCCTGAGTTCAAAGGCCAAGTAAGTAACAGAATGATGAATCCATTGACTCTTTCAATTCTGGTGTAATGAGTAATAAACAATGGACTCATATGTGGGGCTGTGGTCTGAGAAAAATAAAAAGGAGCCCAAAGGTTCCTAACCATCAAATCCTGTCTGCCCAGCATTTAGCTTATATCAACAAAGTATGTTTTCCAGTCCTGATATGCATTTAGATTTCCTATAAATGGAGTAGACCCATAGGTACATGTATTTATTTGTATTTACTTATTACTTGTAACTTGTTGTTCAGAGACCAATAGCTAAAATCAGCTCAGCCAATCAGATTGCTGTATTATCTGTCCAGTATTTGTCACTTGAGTACAAAATATATTGGACCAAGTGCTGCCCCAAATGATGCTGCCAGAACACTGTAACCATTCTTGCAGGCTTTCTTGTAGTGTGATCTAACTTTTCTAAAATTTTTATTTTTATTTTTATTTTCGCTCTCTTTTGGTATTGATGCCTCCAGACATTATCATGAAACGATTGAAAGTATGTTTAACATCAAGTTAAACCTTCTCTTATACGTTAGCAAGAGATACAGTGTACAATATATCAGAGATCCTTGTATAAATAAATTGTGTGTACATGTACATAATATTTCTAATAGCATGTCATTTTGTACCGGTAAGTCTTTACTTCTGTATTGTGTAGTTCCAGAAGATATCCTTACCTCCCCCATAGAAGGGATTTTTTCTAAGACCCCCCCCCCCCCCAAACCCCTCTGGAAATTCCAATAAAGCTTCACACATTATTTTCTTTACATTTTTGGGTTTTACAGAACCCCCCACCCCGGGGAAATTCCAATCCCTTCTGTGAGGGGTGAATGGATATTTTCTGGAAGTGCACATTTCGTTTATATTAACCAATTGACTCCCGTGCTGGCCGTAACCGGCCGTGACCAGCCTTTGCCTTTCTTCCACTTCTGACGTCATCACTTTTGACCAAAATTGGCATCATTTATACTCAACTTCTGCAGGCGGAAAAGATCTTTCCAGTGATGTCCAGATACATACATACATACACCTTTATTCAAAAAATTTTGAAAAGGAGAGTTTGGAGGTTAGCCCTATATTACAACTCACCTGAAAAAATAAAAGTAAAATGTGTAAAATTATGTACAGAAAATTTTTAGATTACATAAATAAAAAAAGAAGAAAATCTATCTAAGGCCTGATGGCGCCTTAGATATGCACAAAAATGCACAAAAAGTTGAGTGAAAAACTCAGAGCAAAATTTCCTGCTACTACACCAGGCTGCCCCATGGTAAAAATTGCCCGCCTCGATGACGCTTCCTTGGGAGTTTTTTAATCGCAAGCAAGTCCGGTAGAAGGTCAATCACTGCAGCAAAAAGAAAAGAAAAGGAGAAAGAGAAAAGGGGAAAAAATTCAAAAATCGAAAAGCCTAAAGATGTAGGTCACCTACTCACCTAATTTTGATTTCTGCGCACGCCCGAGCCAAAATGTCATAAAACGCGATGCTAGTGGCAAGAAGGGCAAGCTGTCGTGTGCAAATGCATTTTTGACCAGATTACCACCGTTTTCGATGATACGCGACTTTGGAAAACAAAACACTGGCGGAAACGTTTCCAAAATTTCCGTCAGTATTGCGTGCTATTGACAGATCGGATCGAAATCCCCCAATCACAGCCATCAGTGTGACCTTCAGACCTTCTTTACGTCATGCTGGCGGGCTGTGATTGGTGGATTTCGATCCGATCTGTCGATAACATGACCGTACGATCGACAGAAATTTTGGAAACGTTTCGACGGGTGTTTTGTTTTCGAAAGTCGCGTATCAACGAAGACGGTGGTAAAGCAATTTTGGCTGAGATCCAGCCTCAAAACCACCAAAATGTCCAAAAAACGCATGTTTGGCAAAAAGCTCCGGGGGTCAATGGGTTAATTGGGTTAATTACTACTACTTGATTGTATGTAGATTAGTTCTATGACTACCTCAGTGGGTTCATGTTACCATTGTATAAAATTTTTTTCGCTCTGTGTCAAGTGTGCGTCCTTTTTTTCTTTTGAGTGAGAATTGGTGAGAACTGCACCTTTGAAACACACTGTTCATTTCCCGTCTGGGATCGTAGGATATTTTTCTAACCATTTTATGTCAGAACCAAGTCCCTCATCAACCATGCTTGCTTGGGGTCACACTGACTACTGAGACCCATGGAGGAAATAGTAATTACACGCATCAGCCCAAGTTGCATGGTCTTTTCCACGCAGACTGTACACAGTCTGTAAATTGTCAAGACCGTGGTACAGCCTGCATATTTGGTAAATAAATTATATTAAATTCTGCCCATTAGTTGCTATAAACAAATTATGACATGTTAATGTTATTTATAATTACTCTGATCATTCAGACATTTTAAGAAAGTAGTACTGAGGGCATGTATTTTGCCGTTTTGTTTTCTGACAGGGAATTAATAAGATTGTAATTACCCTCGGCTTTTGTTTGTCGTCAAAATCTGAGCTGTCGAACATCTTTTTTTTTATTTTGTTGACAGAAATGGGTTGATGGTGGACTAAGTGATAATTTGCCAAGGCTTCCGTTCGGTCGAACTATACGCATTTCTCCATTCAGTGGCAATGGCAATGATATCTGCCCACAGGACGAGTCGCGGGGCTTCACCGATGTCACATTCCGTAATATGAATGTCTACGTAAACAGAGAAAACCTGCAAAGGGAGCTGCAAATATTTATACCTCCTAAAAAGGAAGGGATAGAGAGTTTGGTTCAATTAGGTTATAATGACACTCTGCGGTTTCTTCAAGAAGAGAGTCTGTGTAGTTATCCTGTAGCCCCTCGACCATCTGCTTTGCCCATGGAAAGTCAAGATTAGAATTTATATTCATGAAATGGTCTTTTCCTTTCATTTCATTTGTTTTGTTCCATTACCCATCGTCATTATTGTATTTCAAGTCTTTCACCTTTTTAAATCCAGGGAAGATAATATAGAAAATGGATTGAGAGGTACATGAATAAGACAGGCCAAGTTGGCCCGCACAAATTTTAAACAGATGTTGCCCACTGATTGTAGTTTGTCAATGCTGTGGTCTAAGAAAAAGCCCGAAGGTTCCTAACCATGAAATCTGTGGGTGCCCAACACTTGATGTTATATCAAAAAAAGTAAGTTTTTCCAGTGGCCCAAAGGCAAGTCTCGGCCCTATTTCTGCAAGCTGTGTTTTTCCGAGGAGGACTGCACCCAACTCTATGCAGCCCCTGAAACCAGTTATGTTATTCTTTGCGTAGTTAATAGTGTGTACTGATTGAAGTTTTAGTTTTGAAAAAAGACAAAAAAATATCTGCATTCCGGCACTTAATTAAGAAAAGTTGTTTAGAAGTGTAGTTATGAAATGTCTGTTAAGACGCCACTAAGTTTAGACCAGTCGTGAAGTTTGACCCTTGGCCTGTTTGTGACCTTGTTAACAGGGCAACACTGTATATCAATAAATAAATCGATAAAATGAATGGGGAATTCGATACTATGTACAACAACACAGGGTCAAGTGTTTAGACATACTTTAATCATTGAATTGACGATGAAAATTTTTGTGTCAAAGAAAACATATATTGCTGAAACTGTAATACTACATTGCATTATTAACACCATCAATTACATACTCATACAAATAAGGGAATCTGATTGGCTGAGCTATCGTACACTATCAGCCATTGATAGAATTCTACTAGAATTTATACTAATGCAAACGCTGCAATCTGATTGGCTGAGCTACTCGTACACTATCAACCATCATAGTTCACCACTAAATCTTCTCCAGTTCGTATTGGTTTAAACTGATAACGTAGTCGTCCGTAAAAGAATTTTTCTGCGGGTTTGGGTTTGGGGGCAGGGAGTTGTCTGTTTTCTTGTTCAAATTTTACATTAGGCATCCACGGCTTTCATCTCAAAAAGTTGAAAATTATTCAATTGATTTTTTAACTGGCGCGAGGAAGAAAATTTAGTGATAAACAATAAAGACAATAGAGTGTTTTTGTCTCGGAAATAAATAGTTGTTTTAAGAACATCAAATTTCCGCAGGGAAACAATCAGCCGATAGTTCCTCGACATACGCACTCTATTGTTTAAATAGCGCCCTCTAAGGAAAATACCCTGATGGATAGTAATCGTCCGTGAAAATGTCTCTGTAAATAAGCGGGCTTCTGGAAAATAAACAATTGAAACTGTAGTGACGTCAGTTTTTGTATGTCTTGTTTTTCCATATATTTTTACATTTGACTTTAACAGCTTTCACCTCAAAAAGTTGAAAATAATTCAATATGATTTTTGAAATGGCGCGCGGAAGAAAATTTATTGGTGAACAATAAAGACAAGAGAATGGTTATGTCTCGGAATAATTGGTCGAATAGTGGCCCCTTGGAAATTCGATGTTCTTAACCCTGTAGCATGTTTGTTTTATGAACATCAAATTTCCGCGAGGCAACTATCACCAATTAGTAAAATCCAACTAGTGGTCTATTATCAATGCTGTGTTCTGATTGGTTGAGCTACTAGTAGGCTATTTGTTATAGCCCACTAGTAGCGAAAAGCACCGGCTTTGAAAACCAAAACAATGGCTTCAACTAGAGAAAGATGTTTTGTCTCGATATTTTTTTGACCAACTAGTTGGATTCTACTAAAACAATTATTCCTCTCGCCCTCATGGGCTCTGAGTCAATAGCCCATTCGTCCTTCGGCCTCATGGGCTATTGACTCAGAGCCCATTCGGGCTCGAGGAATAATTATTAAATATTTTTCTCGACCGAAGCACTTTATTGTTTAAATAGAAACCTCGAGTTCAAAACCTAATTGTTAATTAATGTGCAGACCCTGTACAGTGAGTGGGGGTCGTTCATACAATGGGAAAGTTTTCTTGTTTCTCTTATGTTTGGAGAAGGATATTACTTGTTATACAATAACAAAATCAATGCGCGCGCTCTGATTGGTCAATCAGCTATGGTTTATTGTGCCGGTAAACCCATGGAAAAATCGCGCGTCTTCTCAATTATTATATAAAAGCAATAGACCACAAGTTTCTATGGTTTATAGGCTGATAAAACACTTGGGATGTTGGTAGAACACTCGAAGAATTCGTAAATCACTCGCCTGCGGCTCGTGATTTACAAATTCTTCTCGTGTTCTATCAACATCCCGCGTGGTTTATCAGCCTATAAACCATAGAAGCTTGTGGTCTATTGCTTAAGTAATTCAATTCCCCAGGTAGAACGCTAAATGAAGGAAATTCACCGTTATGCCACTTGACTGAAACCGAGTGAACGATTTTTCTCAGAACTGACGAGCGCCATTGTAAATAACAGTAACTTTGAAATAGCAATTCAATCGGCGCGATTTTCCTACAGCTTATTGTTAGTTGTGCCACCCAACCAGTGAAAACTAATAGCGCGATATTGCATCTAGCACTCAATGGGCGGAAGCTCGTGCTTGGAAGAAAAAGTCGTGTACAAATCAAAATTTTTGCCCCTCAAAGCAAGAAAAACTCATTTGAGCTACGAACACTAATTAATGTTAGTGAAGGTCTCTTGTTGGGGAATTGCTGGCCTTACAAAGTATTCATTAATACGAGTGAAAACGAAGATAAGAGAGTCGATTTATTGGCAAAACACGTAAAAGCGAATTATCTTGATTTCATCCCAAATGACAGTTGTTTGTTTTTCGTGTATTTTTTGCATTCTTGCGTTGGAGATCTCGAGGATTCTTCCCTTACTTCAAGAAAGCCTTCCAGTTTGCAGTGAGAGTTGAAAAGAAGTATTCCAACGTAAGTCAGGTTGACAGTTCTAACAAGACTCATGTACTGTAGTCTGATTGGCTACTGTTTGCATTGCACGCGAAAATTCAGAACCCAGAACAACCAATCACAGGTAGAGCCTTGGTTTTCCATCGCTACACTTAGTACACCATTGGCTTAAATTGGCCACTTTCTTGTCCAATCAGAAGTAAAACAGGCAATCATGACGCATTTGCGCACGTTTTCCCGCGCTTTCAGTCACCCACATGTATCTTCTTACAGTCATTGTTCGTCGACCATAGTTCTTACTTTGGTTTTAAATTTACCACATTAAACACTGCAACACGAACCTCTTAAGAGTGTTATCGAAGTGTCGGGCTTTTCTTGGGTCAGGAGAGAATTGGTTGTTCCGAGGTAGACTGCCTTCTACTCTGACGTTTCAGTACATTGTATCTTCGAATTTTATCGCTCTTGGTAAACGTTTTTTATTTTATTTTTCCACTTAGGCATGGTACGATGGTGGTTTCACTGACAACCAACCAGTTCCCCCTACGGGATTTACGATAAGAGTGTCGCCATTCAGCGGGAATAGCGAGATCTGCCCGCGGGATGAATCCCGCGTCTTTTCCGAAATGAACTGGAGGAACATGCATGTGTACGTTAACAGAGAAAACATGCGAAGGGCAAGAAACATTTTGTATCCACCAAGAAAACGACTACTGGCTCAACTTTACGGGAATGGCTACAACGATGCCCTACAATATATCAAGGAAAGTCAACTGGCGTAGAAATATTAGATTTTTGTGGGAATTTCTTTGTAATGCAGTTGTGTGATTTTTGGTACTAGGTTGTTGTGAAATTAGCAGTCCAGTATCAGCAGACTTGAATTAAGTGAACGAGTACGAAGTTGATTACGAGTATGTGACATACCCATCTCATCCCATAAGCTACCCTCGCTCTTCCCAATACCACCCAGAAGAGAGACTCTGGAAACGTCACTGGTGTGAAATTGGAAAATCGTACTCATACTCAGTCTTAAATTCATAGTCCAATCTTAAAATTCCTTTTTCAGTGTTGAGTGTGAACAACTTGCCTACTGATGCTTTGCGTATCTAAATTGGCAGGATAGCAGTGGCTGTAAATCGCCAGTTCAAGACAAACAAGGGCAGCTTATATTTGGTACAACAGGCTACTCGTTGTCTGTTGTACTAGTCCACATCGAAAAATGTTCTTTCGCTTCGTCCGTCGTGCGTGAAGCGAGAACAAAATGGCCTCGAGGATGCATTGGGGGCTCGGTGGGGGGGGGGGGGGGGTACTCGATATATCCCTGGGTGAGGAGGTGCGGCTTTGCCCCTCATACCCTGACCCTGTTTAAGACAGAATGCCGATTTTTGATACCCTGTTTAAGACATAGATTAAGAGTTGTGGTTACAAATTGTGTGGCTTTCTTGTGTAATCAATGGGAATTTAATGTACCTGGTATCAATGCCAAAGTCAACGGAAGTGAACATTAATTTACAAGAGCTTGTAGAAATTTTGCTGTTTATCGTCCAAGAAAAGATATCCCATTTAAGACAAAAACTGATAAATCGATACCCTGATTAAGACAAAAAATGATAAATTCGATACCCAGTTTAAGACAAAAATCCCGAAAAACATACCCAGGCTGGCCGCACGTCCCCATTAAGCCCTTATAAGAGAGTACCCCCCCCCCTCTCCCCGGGATTGGGGGTGAGCAGCGCTCGTTGGTCTCGCTCGACGGACTAGGCGACATAAGGACTACACGTAGTCTAGGTACTTGTTTCGATGTGGTTTACATCGGCATCAATAACTGGGGATGACTTCAGCGATACCTTACAGGAAAGGCTATTGACTGTTCAATTACTAGATTTTGTGTGTGTTTATTCTTGTTACTTTTTTTTAAAAAATTCAAATCGTGGGATTATATTTTCGTTTCTTTGTGCAGAAACGAATTAGTCTCTTCTTTTCACTTCAATAATTCAAGGGAAAATTACTTAATAGCTAACAGCATCCAATCAGATAAAATTGTAAATACATTCGAGCTAGACAAAGAAATTCGTGAACTCATATTGCCTAGATATCTCTGAAATGACCGTAAAAAATAAATATTAAGTTGAAGTTCTTATGGTTGAAGTTATTTTAAGATAGATTTTAAAAAACCTGAGAGTGTAAGAGTGCAAAGGTATTCCTCTCCTTGTTAAGTGGTAAGGGAACTTAAGCAACCACAACGGCAACGTCAACGGGAAAGTCGCCAAACAAAGGTTTAATGAGCAGAACAATAGCTGTGCACGTGTGCTATAAAACCTTTGTACATTTCGTTGCCGTTCTCTGCCAAACAACAACGTGAAATCAAGTTTTGCGTATCTTGGAGAACCTAGGCCACGAAGGCAAATATTTTGGATTTCCTTATGGAATTGATCGCTGGCATTACATATTTAGTTTAAGCAGGTTGTTAGACAGATTTGCGCTCTGAACGGTTTAGTTACTTACGAAATTCGAAAGTAAAAATTATAAACAATTATTGGATGAAGTTTTTTGTTATATCCAGAATAATCAAGGTCGAAGTGGGGGTTATAACCCTTACCGAGACCTTGATTATTCTGGATATCACAAAAACCGAATCTAATAATTGTTTTATTATACATTGAACGCATAAACTTGGAAGTCATGTTTCTGCTTCTTCACTGACGGTAAGCAACACGAGTCCGCGCGAAGTTGACATGATTACCCTTGGAAATCATGCACTGCGGTCATACATGACATGATTACCCGTTACCCGTGACCTTGACATGATTATTGTATAATCTGCAGTTAAAACGTCACGGGCGCTGATTTCGAAAATTCATTGTACGCTTTTCGGCCAATCAGAAAAGAGTTAGAGAGTGCAATGTATAATAATGTATCTTATAGACCCTACGCAAATATGGCTGCCTTAATATTATTCTTTGTTCGTATTTAAATTAGCCTTACAAACCTCGTATTTGAGACAAAAAATTGTAAAGAATTTGTTATCCCGAACGAGGTTAGTGAGGCTGTTTTTAAATACGAACAAAAGGAATAATTTAATGGCAGCTTTTCTGCTTAGGGTCTATTGACTGTTTTCACGATCCCATAATACATCTCGTTTACCCCCCAAAATTTTTACATAAGCATTGTTTTTCAATTTCTCTTGAGACTTACAAGCGTCCCCAAGAGAGGTTAAAACAATTCTTATGTAAAAATTTTGGGGGGTAAACAAGATGTATTATGGGAACGGTGAAAAAAGCGAATTAGACGTTTTGTTGTGTAGTATCGCTAAGTATTTTTACGAGTTGTGCCGTGTTTTGGCGAGCCCGTAGTCAAAATAAAAACAACGACTAAAAATGCTCAGCGATACTCCAAATAATAGCTTGACAGAGACATGCAGCCTTGGTTTACAGTGTACTTCTTTGATATTGGACATCCATGTTATGATCAATTGACACCTGTCAAAACAAGGTATCTGCTGACCAGTATCACGTGACCATATCGCGGGCTCAACTCTACAACTCATCTAGGTCACGCGTTTTTTGAAGCTGACCGCTGATAAGGTGCTGGCGATTGGTTCGCGGGCTCATGTTAGGTTAACTTATTGAAAACAGGGCAGGATTGTTCGGAAGCCGGTTAACGCTAACCCAGGATTAAAATTTCTTGGTATTATAACTTTTTCTTCTATACAAATGTTTTCTGCTGCTTTTTTTGTGTATATGATGATTACTGAAAACTCAAAATAGAAAGGCAAACAGTAAACAAGAAAATAATCGCAAAGTTACAAAACTCAAGTCAAAATTCTACCTTTCCTGGGTTAGCTTAATCAGGCACTGAACAACCCGGCTAAGGATCTAGGCTTTGAGGCTGGCCTAATTATTAGATTATGAGCTCGAGATTTCTATGAGGTGATAGTTGATGAGACCCAAGGCCGAATCAACTATCGCCTCATAGAAATCGAGAGCAAATAATCTAATTGTTTTAGTAGAATTCTAACTGAAATTAATGCAGATAACGGTTTCCAATGATTTTCACACGAATAATTGAACTTAACCCTAAAACAACGTTACACACTATCGAACTGTCCTGGGCAAATTTGCAATGTGTTTACGCGCGTACCCGCTTTTTCAATATTTTCAAGATTTTAAAGTCAAGAAACCGTGAAATGTGCTTTTTAGCCTTCTCAGGAATTTAATTAACCGTTTACGTCTAAAATTCCTTCCCAAAACTTCAGAAAAACTACAAAAACATCGCATTTTCGTGGACGACCGGCAGCCACTGCACTCTTATGGCTGATAGTATACGAGTAGCTCAGCCGATCAGATTGGAGCATTAGCATTAGTATACTAGTAGAATCTACTAAATATTAATCAGTATAAATCTACTAGCGTTCTATCACGAATGCCGTTGCTCTGATTGGCTACGCTACTCACTATCTATTCTGTGAAAGGATAGTGAGTAGCCTAAAAGTGTGCGCTTGTTAACAAAATGACGGCCGTTTCTTGGCGTATTCGAAATGTTGAGAAGAGAATTTAGATTAAATTTTGAACGACTAGTAGATTTATACTAAAAACAATAGATTATGAGATCGAGATTTCTATCGCGCGATAGTTTGGACTCGGGCAGCGCTCTCGTCAAGTACCACGAGATAGAAAATTCGAGAGCGATTAATCTAATTGTTTAGTAGATCTCATTACTTTCTACAAGTTTATTTTCAAAATAGCGATTTCCAATCCACCGTAAAAAAAAAAGAATGGTGGCTGGTACATTTTACCACAATACCCTGTGAAACCAAAAACTAAGCGCCCATTAGGTAAATAGAAAGCCATGGTTTAATGGCAGTCGTTCCTTATTCTAGCAGCATTGCTCTTGACAAGTTTTTTGAATGACTTAACAATTTTTCTCTGTGTTTTTTTATACGCTCTTTTTAGAGTTTTCGTGCCCAAAGCATCATAGGTACATGTACCTATCGCCATCTTTTTTTCCTTGCGGTGGATTAATTCTCGACGTATTTATTTAAACGTTGAACCTTAAAAGATCGCCTGGATTCGATTGTCATTTAAAAATTGAAGTGTGTACGCGCGGCGACATCATCTTTTTTTTTTTCGATAGATTGCAACTCTTTTTTAAATTTTCAAGAAACACCGTAAAAATGGTCCTTCGTCCCGAGTGTGTTGTTTTTCTCTAGATTTAAAAAATCCACTTCATTTTCACTCAAAAAAAATTTTGCCTCCAAAAAAACTTTGCGCACAGCGAAAAACAAAAACGTCGGCCATAGCAAACTTTTAGGCGACGAGTTCTTTTCCAGACCCACGGCCAGAAACTAAATTAAAAAAAAATAAAAAACAATAGAAGTGGGGTTTTCCTTGACGGAGGAAAACTAATTTAAAAACAATAGGGAGTGTTTTCTGTGCGACGGGAAAAAACAACTATCCGGCCTGATTAGTTTGCCCGGCGGTAAAATTTTGATGTTCTTAAAAACCAAATAATTTGCCCGAGAAGAAAGCGAAAAGCTTTTCGAGGGCCAAAAAAATGCTAGTTGTAGTTTAATAGGAACATCTAAAAATTTCCCAAGGGGCACTAATCATAAACCGAGTAGTT
>JAHPZR010029062.1:12500-44919 GCA_019787425.1 Platygyra sinensis | reverse complement strand
AGATTGCATGTGTGCAAACAAGCTCAATATTTTGCTGGATTTTAAGTGAAATTACCGTCTTTGCGGGTCCACGTGCTGACGTGACAACAAAACAGGGGTCTTTTTGCATACGTAATATCTCGAAAAAACAAAACAAACTTCAGTGGAACAAACAACGCAGAAACATTGTGCTAACGACCGCACCTAACACAAACTGCATGCGAAATTTGGAGCATTTGTTACCTAAAAGTTCATTTTGAGTAAAACAACCTATGACGCCCATTTTTCCACCAAAGCCTCTCAATTGTTAAATTGGTCTATGAGTTTCCCACGTTGCTGACCACCTGCTATCCATTTGGAATTTGAAGAAAAACAGAACAAGATATGCTACTTTCTTTCACAATAAAACTGTGATTTTGTCTGCCATCTTGGATGACATGATGAATGTAAATAATAATAAGTAATTATTTTATTTGCCAGTTCACCTTGCATTGTTGTTTATTGCTGATGCCCTTTGTACCACATCTAACAAGCCACAACAAATGTGGCATGATCACACGAGTTTATTTGGTCATTCTTCATCAGGATTTGGCATTAGTAATGTTAAAAAAAATTAGAAAAAACAAGCTTTATAAAAGCAGGAAGGGGGTTAGGCATTCCTTTAGCCTTCCTAACACGGCCAACAGCCGGCCTTGGTTCTCACTTTGTACTTGGTTTTTGCTGTGTCCGCTGCAAGCCGCAACTACAGGGCATTATGTACTAGGAGACTGGAAAACATGGAAAATAATACAAAAATAAACATTCCCATTTACACTGCTGGGTTGTGCAACCCCTAGGATTTCACATGGTAACAATAATTTTTTTTTTGTATCGTGCCATTCGTGAGTCAGAAATGACAGAACCAAAACAGTTTGTCCTTGTATCAGCCTTGCTTGATCAAAATTTATTTGATAAAGGGTTTTTTTAAATGTGTAATTCTCCTGAAAATATCCATATGTCCCCCACAGAAGGGATTCTTCTTGAAAAGAAATCCGCCATACACTCTGTAAATTCCAATTAAGCTTCATACATTTCTTTCAAATTGTTTGCCCGCACAGAAACCCCCCCACAACTCAGGAAATTCTAATCCTTCTAGTTGGGGGGAGTATGGATATTTTTCTGGAACTGCACAATTCTTCACAAGAAGAGTAATTCCTTTCATAAGGACTCCAATGATATATGAAGCTCAAACGTGATTCCACCATATTGCATTGCAAGGTGTGGTGAACGTGGCAAGTTAAAATCCGAGCAGCGCCAAAATAAGTCATCTGGCATACTTGCCATGCGGTGACAACGATGGAGAAAAAACAGTAGTGGGTCCCTGAGGGGATACTGTATTTGCATGTTTGGCAGATGATGGCAAAGTCATGTAAGCTTCGAAAACATATTTTGTAAATATGGTTTAGAAACATTAAAGATGTTAGATTTTGTGTTAAGTACAAACATGAAAATGTTTGGGAAATGACAACAAGGGTGGTATACAGAAGTTAGGCATGAGACCGACCGCGAGTAGCGTGGACAAAAAAGGACGCTGCCGTAGTCATGCGACCAAACAAAAAGAGCTGTAGGCGAACACCTTCCAAAAATGGTCTCGGTCTAGAAGTTTTAAACAGTGTAGGTTAACAAACTTATTTCACTGACGGCCTGTACAGAGTGAGAATCATATGATGGAGTACTGCACGTTGCAGTGAACACTCCACTAGGGCCTCAGTCAACAATGTTTGTGTTTTGCTCTCAGCACGCAGCGGAGGAGACTTCGCAGGAAACAAGAAGGGTGACATTGCAGCAGGGTCAAAAGATTCACAGCTGTGGGCGGGAATTGGTAGATTTGATATGTGTTGTTTGTTTCCTTTTGTAATCAAGGTTGGTGTGGTGATGCTGAGTAATAACTTCAGAGTGTGTTATTGGAAGGTGCAGTGTAAAGGAAATCTTGAGGAGAGCGGTATGAAAAAACCAAAGAAAGAGAACACCCCGCGGGGTGCGATAAAAGTGGTCAGTCCTCCAGGACAAGTACATTTGGTCCCTCTGGATAAGTAAGCTTTGCTATGCCCCACTGAATCACGAGGGCAAGTGGGACTGGGCAAATAATATCATAAAAGAGCAAACTAGCCCTGGCTGTGTGGGCAAGCAAAGTTTGAGAGCTACTTGTCCCAAGGGCAAGCGGGAAGTCAAGGTTTGTTTGAAGCCATGCAGCTACATGGACTGCCAGGACACCCAGAGAGGCAACGTTTCGCAGTGAAAACCAGACACATGAACTACCGACCGGCAAAATAGGATTGCCCAAATTTTTTAAGGATAGAATGAGGTACAAAAATGGCCAGTGGATGCTGTGGAACAATATTGGACTTCCTCTACATCAGTATCCAAATAACTTCCACCATATTTCATCATCGCACGATCCAGCCAGCTTTTAATTGGCAATATTCTCTAAGCCAGGATAAAAGCGGGTTCTACTGGTCCCTGCAGAACATAATGTAAACAATAATCTTCTGTGATAGTAGGTTCAGGTCAATTGGCGTACTTCCTGGATGGGATTGCAGTTCATGACAGTTTCCTGCCAGCATTTGAATGCCCGATAGTCATTCTGTGACAGTGAAATGTCTTCTAGGGTAATAGACAGTGACACAGAGATTCCCTTCTCTCTCTTGCTCAGTGGAACCTCTGGGGGAAGGGGGGTTCAAAACCCAAGGAAAAGTTTGAAACTTAATAGGAATATCTTGAAGTTTGGGGAGGGGGGGGGGGGGGGGAAACCAAAAACACAATTCTGAGGGGGGCATCTGGATATTATCTGAGACAAGACAAAATTATCTGGTAAAAGTGACTGGCTGATCGAAGACGGCTAACTGTAATGATAGCCATGATATTGTTGCTGACACTCCTCACTCTCTCCATTTGTTCCCTGGTGCACCTAAACACACCATAACTTTCCCTACCTTATAGAATTATTTTCCTCTTCCTTTTTCTTCTGCTTTGCTTCTTTTATGATGTTATATATCTTTTTCACAATGTGTCCAGTCGGGGGATGACTTATATAACGAGACTTACAAATGTAGAATATTACAGCAGCCAAAACAATGCAACAAAAAAGAATGCCAAATCCTAATTCAAATGACCTCACTTGTTCAACATATGCTATTACAGAGAATCCCAGGAATGAACCGATGTTGATACTCCAATAATACCAGTTGAAAAATCGCCGATATCTTTGCTCGTCCTGCCCTCTTAACTGATCCCCTCCGAAAGCTGTTACATTCGCCTTGTATGCACCTTCACCAGTGGAAATTATGAACAAGGAAACCAGGCAAAGAACATGGGCAATTATGTGATATTCTTTGTTCTTTTCTTTATGCTTTTGCTTGTTGGAGCAGTGACTGTCAGAGAAAACAGATGACGAGAAAATCGTTCCAATACCTACGATGTAAACAAGAAGACTTCCCATACAGCGTTATAACGACCACTGTACGAGTCTCCGACAGTCCCTCCAACAGTGGACATGAGACAAGACAGTCCAGTAAAAATGAAAACGATTCCAGTAGAAATTGATTGATTAAACTGAGTCTCGTTTATCAAGAAGATTAGCAAATTCGCCACAATACCGTAGAACACTAATCTTTCGAGAACAACAGTAAGAAGAACACACACCAAAGGAAAGAAGGAATTCTGTGCCGGTACTTGTGATGGAAGATGTCTCTGCGCTGTGAAGTGTCTGGAGTGTTGCAGATGGCTGCCACCATCGTCACTTATGCTAGTTCTTCTTCTATCTAAACCATCATTTGAAGCAGAAACTGATCGCATGAGCGGTGTTTTTCGTCTGATGTAGAAGTCATATTTGATGGTGGGAAAGTTTCCAAACTCATTTGTTTTCCAGCTAGGTGAGCAGCAAAGCTCGAAACCAAAGCAAGAAGCTCACCCCTCAGTTCACCTTGCGTCTGGTGACAAGCACGTAAGTCATGTGATCGGTGTGATGTTAACTAGACCCATGCTTTGTCGCGCACTCCTCCCATCGAGGGGAGGAGGAAGGGAGGAGGAAGGTACCAAACACCACTGAGTCATCTGAGTTGAAAGAAAAACAGTGGGAAAAATTAATTTGAATTTTCCTTTGCAAAGAGCTTGTTGTCATTTTCTCTGTCTTAGAAAATGCAAAAGATCATCCGTAGAAAGAGCAGTCACTGGGGCACTGGGAAAGGCGATTCATGGACGGGCTGAGCACAACTCTCTGTCCTCTTTGCTTCGCGCTAAGTTTAGAATCGTTCAGCGACCAGCAGTTGTTTTCCCACACAGACAGGTTCTCAGAATTGTACTCCAAAAGACAAGAATATCAAGTAATGTTGTTAGTAAACTGTTTGTAATGTCCTAGAAAGTAGAAAACATATAAATCGACTTAAATTTCAAATCATTATAATCATATCCTATGAAAAAGGCAAAAATGTTTTGAATCTATTGACTCGACGGCTCAAGCTTTTGATTTGCTGTCTTTGTTGGTTTCCTTTTGGATTGGTGTGCCTTTAATCCATCTTTATTTTTACATCAGCTCGGATTCCTTTGTTCTTTTCGGGGGGAATATATCACATAACCCCCAAATCAACTGTCTGAAAACCTGGGTGCGGCTTTGATTGTCGTTTCGCCAACGAGTCAGTTCGCCAACGACCAGTTCGCCAACGTACGAAGTCGATTCGCCAACGTCGAATGTCAGTTCGCCAACGCTAATATGCCAGTTACTTCAGGAGCTAACGTCCAAAATACTTTTTCGCGGTTTGTCTTGGCAGTGGATGAAAGAACGAGGTATAAGTTGTATGGCGTTATAAAGTGTTTGGTTCACATATTTAGCGCCTTGTTTGGCTCGGCAGTGCATAAAAGAACGAGGAATAATTGATATGCGTGTAAGGGCAAAAAGTGGCCCTGTATTCTGTAGATTAGCCGGGTTGGTGAACTGATATTCCACGTTGGCGAATCGACTTCACACGTTGGCGAACTGGTCGTTGGCGAACTGACTCGTTGGCGAAACGACCGGTTACCGTTTGAAGGGAAGAGCGGGGCTAATGAACAGCTAATTTAAATGCGAGGGGATTATGTGTTAATATGCAACGGGATAAGTGACTTATCCCCCTTGCATATTAATACATAATCCCCTCGCATTTAAATTGGCTGTTCACGAAGAACAAATTTACAAATGTTTATTTGGACATATAAATACGACGCTACAATTAAAATTGAACTGACCAGTGTTTTCTTTGGCGCACATTCGCAGATTTTCTTAGTCGGTGGTTCATTGCTTTTCACTGAGGCCCCCGAAAAATCAGTTTCTGATCCTTGCAAAACATCGGACACAATTTCCTTCTGCGCTTCGCTCACTCTTTGATAGGTGTGAAGTGATTTCACAGTACGATGTCCAGTACGTTCCATTATGAGCTTTTCAGGCACTCCTTTTTCTAGGCCAATTGACATTCTTTTTTCGTTAGAATTGTCAAACTATGGAATGAACTACCGGGTGATATAGTGGAAGCTGATAGTTTTCAACTTTTTAAATCTGAGCTTAAATTGTATTTAAATATTTGATTGCAAAAATCTTGATTTATATATATATTTATCTTTTTCCTATTTATTGAGGGAGTTTTTGCATAGGGCTAACCTCCTAACTTCCTTTTCTAGAAGTACTTTTATTCTTAGTTTTTTATTTGTATATATAACTTGCTTCTGGAATAAATAAAAGTATGTATGTATTTATATGTACCTGCTGCCGCTAAAACTGCTTTGAGTAATAAACAGTTCTGACTCTGAATCGCTCAACATTGCTAGCCTGTCCTAGCATCGGCACTACGAACAAGACGAACAACTAATTCGAAATGCGACTTTAAAAAATTAACATAATTAAAAGGCCGAGAAACTTGTGAATCTCACAAGTGCCAGCATGGAGTGTTGAAAAACAAAAGGAAGATGAACAATAGAGGAATTTTTCTTCAGTGTATTTTTGCATCCCTTGAGGAATCCTCGCCAATGTAAAAATAAGCCATAAAAATTCTTTTTCTTTGGCCATCGTAGCTTAATGAGAAATAGCACACAAACTGCAGTTACAAACATGACAATAAAACGCATGTTGGAAAACAAAATTATTTAACTTTAACTTGACGTTTCGTATGTTTCTACATACATCTTCAGAAGTGACCGTTAGTAATACAAGTAGCAACTAAGTTTAAATTTTAGATAAGTAACTAAGTAACAATAACAATGACAAAAGCTAAGCACAAAAAATATTTGCATACAAAAGATGCAAACTAATAGAGGTAAAGCTTTTCGCTGCTTACATTATCGTTTAGGGTCGGTTTCAGTTCTTGAATTAGAAGAGTCTCCTTTATCTTGCAGTGGATATCAGAGCGACCTTTTGCTAATATTTCGAAGTGGTCCCATTTTAAGTTGTGTCCAGTTGACGTGACGTGGTCTGCGATAGCAGATGCATGACAGGCACTAGTGATCCCTTTAAAATGTTCAGTTTTCCTGTCATGCAATCTACGTTTGGTTTTGCCGATGTAAAATCCTGGCAGTCCCAACAACTAGCCTTATAAACAACTTTTGACATTTGAGAACGGTTAATCTTATCTTTGTAGGGAAAAAAGGACTTGATGCGATGAGCGCTTTGGAAAATCACCCTAAGATCAATGCAGCCATAAAATCTATTAATGCAGGTCTTAAGCTGTTTAGTAACAATTTTACTTCGTGCCCCTAAATAAGGTAGAATTAAGATTGTTTCTTTTTTGGGAACTGTGGTGGTTGGATTTCTTGGTCTGTTTTGCTGTCTGTTCAAGACATCATTGATGTTGTAATTGATAACACCAGCAGGGTAACCATTCTGTAACAACAGTTTCCTCAGTTCATCCAGACAAGATCGTAAAAGGGACGGCGACGAACAGATGCGAAAACAACGAAAAGTGAGTGTGCGGATGAGGTTTACTTTGTATTTCCTAGGTGTGAAGGAGTCCCATTTTGTGTACAGGCCGGTAAAGGTCTTCTTTCGGTAAATAGATGTTGAGAAAGTGTGATTGCATCGTTTGATGAGAATGTCCAAGAAAGGGATTGCATTGTTCTCTTCAAATTCAACGGTGAATTTGATGTTTGCGTGACAGTTATTGAGATACTGCAGGAACTGGGTTGCCGTGTTTTTACTGTCGAACAAGGTGAAAGTGTCGTCTAATGTGTCGTCTTAATGGTCAATACTACGACCAAATTGACGGTGTGGCTATGGGCTCTCCTTTAGGTCCTGTTTTGGCCAATATCTTTATGTGCCATTTTGAAGAGAAGTGGGTCCTGAACAACAACGCTCGCCCTTCGGTATGGTTTCGATACGTAGACGACACTTTCACCTTGTTCGACAGTAAAAACACGGCAACCCAGTTCCTGCAGTATCTCAATAACTGTCACGCAAACATCAAATTCACCGTTGAATTTGAAGAGAACAATGCAATCCCTTTCTTGGACATTCTCATCAAACGATGCAATCACACTTTCTCAACATCTATTTACCGAAAGAAGACCTTTACCGGCCTGTACACAAAATGGGACTCCTTCACACCTAGGAAATACAAAGTAAACCTCATCCGCACACTCACTTTTCGTTGTTTTCGCATCTGTTCGTCGCCGTCCCTTTTACGATCTTGTCTGGATGAACTGAGGAAACTGTTGTTACAGAATGGTTACCCTGCTGGTGTTATCAATTACAACATCAATGATGTCTTGAACAGACAGCAAAACAGACCAAGAAATCCAACCACCACAGTTCCCAAAAAAGAAACAATCTTAATTCTACCTTATTTAGGGGCACAAAGTAAAATTGTTACTAAACAGCTTAAGACCTGCATTAATAGATTTTATGGCTGCATTGATCTTAGGGTGATTTTCCAAAGCGCTCATCGCATCAAGTCCTTTTTTCCCTACAAAGATAAGATTAACCGTTCTCAAATGTCAAAAGTTGTTTATAAGGCTAGTTGTTGGGACTGCCAGGATTTTTACATCGGCAAAACACAAACGTAGATTGCATGACAGGAAAACTGAACATTTTAAAGGGATCACTAGTGCCTGTCATGCATCTGCTATCGCAGACCACGTCACGTCAACTGGTCACAACTTAAAATGGGACCACTTCGAAATATTAGCAAAAGGTCGCTCTGATATCCACTGCAAGATAAAGGAGACTCTTCTAATTCAAGAACTGAAACCGACCCTAAACGATAATGTAAGCAGCGAAAAGCTTTACCTCTATTAGTTTGCATCTTTTGTATGCAAATATTTTTTGTGCTTAGCTTTTGTCATTGTTATTGTTACTTAGTTACTTATCTAAAATTTAAACTTAGTTGCTACTTGTATTACTAACGGTCACTTCTGAAGATGTATGTAGAAACATACGAAACGTCAAGTTAAAGTTAAATAATTTTGTTTTCCAACATGCGTTTTATTGTCATGTTTGTAACTGCAGTTGTGTGCTATTTCTCAAAAATAAGCCATTTATCGGCCTTCAGCTCGTGGTTATGTGATTCATTCCCCTCGCTTCAAGCCGATAACCCTTACTTAAGATGATTAATGTTGAGACAAAATATAATTTTTCACGTTATTATTGTAAGATGGTTTTGTGCTGGTATGTAGATTCGTTGGCATGCAGGTTACGTAATTATGCTAAGAAGTTAATATTTAAGGTGGCTCAAAACAGTTTCCAGAACTTTTCAAGACCTAGATTTTGATGGGTCATAATGACCACTCCTTTTCAATTGATGCTACAATCATGGTATCAAAATACTGCCCAATCACTGGTGAACAGGATGGTATTACTTTCGTGACGCAATAGGTTACCATAGCAACACTATGACCACCCTTAATTTCAGCTTTAAGCGCTTATATTTTAAAAACGGCACGGTGAAATTTCTTCTTACTACAGAATTTTGATAAGCAGGATAAGATTCAACTTTTGGCAAAGTTTAAAATAATTCTGTACATAGGGTTCAGAGCCACCTTAAATTTTCGAAAATTTAAGGTGGCTCTGAACCCCATGTACAGAATTTTTTTTAACTTTGCGAAAAGTTGAATCTTATCCTGCTTATGAAAATGTTATAATAAGAAAAGTTTTCACCGTGCCTTTTTTGAAATATAAGCGCTTAAAGCTGAAATTAAGGGGTTTTTTAGCAGGTCATAGTGTTGCTATGGTAACCTATTGCGTCACGAAAATAATACCAACATGTTCACCAGTGATTGGGCAGTATTTTGATACCATGCTTGTAGCATCAATTGATAAAGAGTAGGAATTATGAGCCATCAAAATCTACGTTTTGGAAAGTCCTGGAAACTGTTTTGAGTCACCTTAAGGAGTTTGTCCGTTAGGAGTTGTCACTTCGACGGCATCTCCGCTTTGATCAGTTCATTTCGGAAATTTTGTTTTAGTAATTTTCAGTGTTTTTTTGTTACTACGTTTTTTGTGTTAATAAATATCCTAGATCGATTTATGTCTGATCAATAAATGAGATGCCCCCTCCTATGACTGGTGTTTTCTTGCTTTTACTAAGTTAAAAATCATTTTGTTTTCGTTTCACTGCAGAGTGATTAGATAACATATGGATATGCTTAGATCCACACAAGCATGTGTACAGCGGCCCCTCCCCTCCCCTCTCCGATTTTTTTTGAGGGGAGCGGCGGCTGCACACAGGCCGGAGTCATGTAGTGTAGCTTAACGTTTGCAGTTGTTTAGCATCATCTTTTAATTTCAAATTTCAGAACTTAAAAGTAGACATATTTAATAACAGAGAGCCGAGTTTACTCCAAAGTTCCTTAAAGACTCTGGAAAATAGTGGGCACAGTGAAAAGAAAATAAACGAAATATAAAATATGCTATCAGCTTTAGAAAACTCTTCAAAACAGTTCACGCCATTTCTTGAGAAACCTAGAACTAGCTAATGGGGTCGTTAATAGCAACATTTAAGAACTATTTAAGGACGTTCGCGCCCAAAACTTCCCACGTACAGATTTTTTTTAAAAACTTTGACTGTAGGAAGAAAATGATAAGATTAGATTAAAAACGTAAAAAAAAATCGGGGTCACCAAACTCGTTTTGAAGATAAGGCGTAGCGCAGACCATAGCATTTCCAGTATTTCCAGCCACTGAGGCGATTCTGGCTGGATTCATTACTGTCGGCATATATTTAAGTTGAAGAATCATATCTAAGTTATATGTGTTTAACACAGCATATATATCTATATAGGCGTATTTGATAGATCTTTGCCACATATGTCATTAAATCAGCTAGAAATAGCCTTAAAAAATGCAACTTCTCGGTCAACGCACACCTGTATCCATGTACCTATTTGAATAGTATATGAGAAATAATTAAAACTTCCCACGGGGGTCACGGAGCATCCAACAAAAGTGTTTAACGCATTGTGTTGAGTTTCGACTCGGTGAAGTGACGTGGTATGCGCGTGCAAAATGAATAGCGTGCGCACTAGAGATGCGCAGTAGCAATGGGCGCGAACGTCCTTAAAGATGTAGTGCTCTTCTCATTTCCATTGCAATCCAGATAAAATACATTTAATTGAACCAAAGCATTTTACCACTTCATGATTTTTTTTATAACTATTGGAGATCTTATTTTTGGTTTGCGTTGGCGAAGAAAACGTTTTTTATACTTGCGACCACCTCTAGTGAAAGTGCGGAAACATTGAACAAAACAACAACTAAAGCTCTTCTTATCAACTTGCTTATAGTATCAGGATGGGCTCCTGATAGTATATAACACCAGTCATCATCATCATCGACATCATCATCGTCACCATCATCATCGCCATCATCATTCATGTAGCAGTAACTGATATATTTTGTAATGGATATGCCTTAACAAAGAATGATATATACCTGCAGCTAACGGCGTGCTTAGCCTCTTCAAGTACTGATAAAGAACATGCTCCATCTTCAGTCTTTACTTTAACTGTAGCTAGACGGAATCTCTTCAGCTCAATTCTTCAGCTGATACTGATTTGATATTTGTAACACGCGTTAACTGTCATGTATTATCATTTATGACTAGTCGCTCGATGATAGTTTTTCCCGATTGACCACCGGCATGATAGGGAAGGCGAGAATTAACCTGCGATCAGGCTTCCTTTTTTCCCGCCGCGAAAAAAAAGGACGCCTGATCGCAGGTTAGGCGAGAATCAACTATCATGGTATATCACGTGTCCGTGGGTATGTGCGGCCCCAAAGGGTATGTTTTTTTTAGCCGTTTGGCCATACATAGGGTATCGATTTTGGCCATTTTTGATAAAAAATGGGGTATGTTTTTACACTCTTGCCTTGCATTGGGTATGTTTTTTTAGAAGGAGCAACTTTTTCGGCATTATCGACAAGACCACCAACATAAACGCTTCAGAAATTACGTTTAGTGTAACTGTGGCAGCCACAACAGTTAGAAATAGGGTATCGAATTTTTGGACAGGTCAAAAATACGTAGGGTAAATCGCAGATTTTGGTCATTAATAGAGTAAGGCCTCCGGTTCGAATTCAATTTTATAATATTCATGTGTCTCGGACATATTTCTTGAACACTGTGGAAAAATAAAGGTACATTTAGAAATTTAAAAGAAACATCGCCGCATTAAGGTTTGGTTACCTCTCGACTTGAGAAGGCTCGTAACGAAATACATTGTCAACTTTTTGCACCCATAATGACGGTTTACAGGAAAAAACTTCTCTACAAATAATGCAAAATAAATTTACATTGATTGTAAAGCTGCTGTTGATAAAATTTCAGTAATCATAAAGGACACCCTTGTTCATGGAAATATCATTGAGAGCTTTCCACAGTTTCGTCTGAGTATCAGTGCAGTTGAACCTTAGGGACCCTTAAAGCCTGGGGAAGTTCAGGTACCCCCTATAAAGGCCTGTAAGGGGAGAAGGGGTATCTTTTACAGGGCTCAGGTATATAAAAGGGTAGGGATTTCACATATTGAGTTATATGAAAAGATGGGGAAATATGTTATTTTAGTCCAATGTGAACATACCCTGAATATGAAGTGCAGTTGCTTACAAGAGGTAGTCGCTTACAAGAGGTTCCAAATATGGTGATTTGACTTGGAAACTTTTGGTATTTGGTATTTTGGAAAACTGGTAACTGAGGAGAGGTGGTTGCTCACGAAAGGTGGTGGCAACCGGAGGTTCGCCTAAAACTTCTTTTTCTGGCTAACATCTCTTCAGGCTATGCTTTATGTTCTTTGATGCAGTGATCTTCCAAAGGTATGTTAAAGGAGTACCTGCCAGAATGGTATGCAGAAGGCAAAAAGGGTTTTGGGTTTGACCTAGGGGTGGACCCTGTAGAGCACTGCCCCCTACCCCCAGACTAAAGGGTCTGAGTGCAATGCAACTGTGTATGAAGGTGTCCGCATTAAAGATTGTATAATTTCAGGGTTCTTTGTCCATAATCAGTAGTGTCAATGAGGTTGTAACCCATTACACCTGTTACGGCTGGGTATGCTTTATAGAATCTTGATGTTATGGGTGAACTTGCCTGTAGTTGACAAAAGCCACCCATAAAGTAACAAGTTTGTTACGGGTGATCAAAGCTGCAGGTGAATCACAACTACATCCCTGTAATATACAGTGTCTTCATTACAAGGAGACTGGTTCTTAAGGTGGTTGGAAACAGTTTCCCGTACTTTCCAAGACTTAGAGTTTGATGGGTCATTATAACCACTCTTATTGGTTAATGCCACAATCATGGTATCAAAAAACTGCCCAATCATTGGTGAACAAGTTGCTGTTAATTTTGTGGCACAATAGGTTACCATAGCAACAATATGACCTGCTAAAAACACCCTTAATTTTAGCTTTAAGCGCCTATAACTCAAAAGTGGGCTCGGTGACCCCCATTTTTTATTATCAAATTGTAATCAGCATGATAAGATGCAACTTTTTGCAAAGTTTCAAAAAATTCTGCAAAGCGGATTCAGAGCCACCTTTGGGGTCACCAAGCTCGTTTTTGAACTATAAGCACTTAAAGCTAAAATTAAGGGTGTTTTTTAGCAGGTCACATTGTTGCTATAGGTAACCTATTGGTGCGACAAAATTAACAGCAACTTGTTCATCGACGATTGGGCAGTTTGTTGATACCATGATTGTGGCATTAACCGATAAAGAGTGGTTATTATGACCCATTAAAATCTAAGTCTTGGAAAGTACTGGAAACTGTTTTCAGCCACCCTATACTAAGATTATGTCCTTGTTATTTCCAATTTCATCATTTAGTTGTAATTACTGTAATGTAATTGGTCACCATAATAGACCCTTTAAAACACATTGAACAGTACTTAGGGTTTACATGAGAGCTGGCCATATAACAACAGGGATATTACTATCACATCCACATGGTGGTATTGGTTATTTGTAGAACCATATTAATGCTGAACCTCTGCCAAACAAAACCTGCCTGTTACTGTCATGAACAGGAGTTCCATTCAGGTTTTCCAGCAAGAATGCAACTGGTCTTGACAAGCAAGGGAAAAGAATGCAACTGCACTGTGTTATAAGAGAAAACTTCCTTGAGCATAGTCAAACTGTGGGCGGGGAGGGGGGGGGGGCATTGCTCTACAGGGTCCCCCCCTAGTCAAACCCAAAACCCTTTTAGCCTTCTTGCATACCATCTGGCAGGTACTCCTTTACATACCTTTGGAAGATCACTGCATCGAAGAACATAAAGCATAACCTGAAGAGATGTTAGCCAGAAAAGAAGTTTAGGCGAACCTCGGTTGCCACCACCTTCGTGAGCAACCACCTCTCCTCAGTTACCAGTTTTCCAAAATACCAAATACCAAAAGTTTCCAAGTCAAATCACCATATTTGGAACCTCTTGTAAGCGACTACCTCTTGTAAGCAACATGCACTTCACATTCAGGGTATGTTCACATTGGACTTAAATAACATATTTCCCCATCTTTTCATATAACTCAATATGTGAAATCCCTACCCTTTTATATACCTGAGCCCTGTAAAAGATACCCCTTCTCCCTTACAGGCCTTTATAGGGGGTACCTGAACTTCCCCAGGCTTTAATGGTCCCTAAGGTTCAACTGCACTGATACTCAGACGAAACTGTCGAAAGCTCTCAATGATATTTCCATGAACAAGGGGTGTCCTTTATGATTACTGAAATTTTATCAACAGCAGCTTTACAATCAATGTAAATTTATTTGCATTATTTGTAGAGAAGTTTTTTTCTGTAAACCGTCATGCACGTGAAACTTTTTGGAGCATACGTATCAATTTGCCTGCAGACTTGTATATAAAGAGTTAAAGTTATTTCTTTTGACTCTGTGGCATTTGAGCTCTATTTTAGAAATGGGACGTGTATCTAAATATTAATTTTCTCTGTCTGAGTGCGAGACAAAAAGTTTGTTATGTTGCCATAATATAATCTGTGGATACTGTGGATGAAACCTTATGAGTTGCCTTACGAGTTGCCTGGGGGGTGGGGGGATGGGGGGGTTCAGAGGAGGTGCAGAGCTCCATTAGCAGTAGTTATAGGGATGGCATCCAAGAGAGTAGTGTTAACATTTTGAACTTACTTTGGTTATCTAGAAGACTGATTATCTGCACTGAGCAAACAAACGCTTACATGAGCACTTTATAAATCCTGTCAAATCAAGCCCACTCATCTTCCTCCACCCCCTACCTCACCTCGTGGGTATTTGACATGTTTTTTTTCACAAGGTGTGTCATACAAAATCCCTATGGTGGGGCTGTAAGGAAAAGTGCAAGTGCCCCACCATTGGGTACTGTCAAAGTATATTTACAATTTAGTTTTAGGTTGTTAAGGCCCTTTTACACAGGCGATTTTCTCGCGGCAACTCGATGCAATGTTTGTCGCGTTTAAGTTGCAACTCCAAAATCGCACATGCACGCCAGGTGCGATTTCAGTGCGATATGATATCGCAGGGTTTCGAACATGTTTGAAACTTGTTACAACTTTTAGCACGACAAAAAATTGCATTGAGTTGCTGCGACAAAAATCGCCTGTGTAAACGGGCCTTGGGATATTAGTATACGTCGGAAAAGTGATAAGTCTTTCTCATCAAATACCGATATACCTCCGCAATTAACGTTCTGACTCGAAAACCTGCAGTTCAACTGTACATTAAATTTTCGAAATGATGTATTAAAACAAAGCGAGCGCCCAAAGCTCAATTCAGTTCAGTTCGTTTCTTTATTTACCCTATTTTTTTAAGGGATATTTACATTCATTTTATAAGTAATGAAAATAGTAAAATATTAACGAATTTTTAGCCGTTTTGAACAAGCATAGCTCCTATTATAATATGAAACACATCCCCACTTAAAAATATCAAATTAAAAAATTGACATATCAAAGAAGACATCCCACAGTGTTGGGGGTTTCTTCGCTTTAAAAACGAAACGAAACATATTATTAAACAAATCCTCCGCGAAAACATCAATGCAACGCGCGAGTACATCTACGGAAGAACCTGGGTGCTATGTCTAAAAATAACTTGAGGGAGTATCTTGGATCGATCTGAAGCCTATATGTCCTATACTCTCTTGATCTTCTCTTGTTCTCTGCGATCCCTAATTAGCTACAAAAATTGACGGTGTTCTTGGCAGAAAACCATTTTTTAAGTTAACAAATCAAGTAAAGAGCAAACCCCGGGAGCAAACCAGCAAACAGACTTCAAAATTTCAAGAATCTGCTGTCCATACCAATTTCCACTAATACATGGTTTTCATGCCTCTCAAATAAAAACGGCGTTATAATAAAAAAGTTCCTGTTTCTGTTTTTTTTTTAGGGGAGGAGGGGGGAGGTGGGGGGTCGAAAAATACGGTGGTCAGTGAAATTTGCATTTGAGAAGGTGAAATTGACTATTTTAGTACAGGCTATGATTGCCCATGATTTAAATTGCAGATCCGTTGTACATTAATATTCAACTATTCAACTACTTGCACAATACCATACATGCACCTCTTTAAACCCGCCCTCCCCCCCCCCCCAAAAAAAAAAGAAAAAAAATAATTGCATTATCATTGTTTACAATTGCTCCTGGGACATGAGCATGTCCCAAGAGTAATCTAAAACAATGCCTATGCAAATTTTTGGGGGTTAAAAGAGGTGTGTTATGGGATTTGTGCAAGTAGAAAATTCGTATTTTACAAGTCCCTCTGCACAAAAGAAAGAGCTTGGCGAACGTTCGCTAAACATGAAACGTCGTTGTCTGGTTCTTCTGCCGAGTCAACGTTACCAAAATTAAACGCCACAGATAATCGATCGTTTCATATTTCTTCCTCGCACTACGTACAAGACTTCATTAAAACAGCAGGGCGTCGAGTCAATCTTGCCTTACAAGAACAAGAATTATGGCAGGGCCGTACCTAGGATTTTTTGTCTGCGGGGGCAAACACCACATCTCCCGTGTACAGACAGGGTTTCTAGTCGGACGTTGTGTTTTTCACCCCTATTAGTTTTCCTGGCGGGGGTAACTGCCCCCCCCTGCCTCCCCCGCTATGTACGGCCCTGTTATGGGTGCAAGAAGTTGACAATGTATTTCGTTATTCGAGCCTTCTCAAGTCGAGAGGTAACCAAACCTTAATGCGGCGATGTTTCTTTTAAATTTCTACATGTACCTTTATTTTTCCACAGTGTTCAAGAAATATGTCCGAGACACATGAATATTATAAAATTGAATTCGGAACCGGAGGCCTTACTCTATTTAATGACCAAAATCTGCGGATTTACCTACGTATTTTTGACCTGTTCAAAAAATTCGATACCCTATTTCTAACTGTTGTGGCTGCCACAGTTATACTAAAACGTAATTTCTGAAGCGTTTATGTTGGTGGTCTTGTCGATAATGCCGAAAAAGTTGCTCCTTCTAAAAAAACATACCCAAAGCAAGGCAATTCCAAGAGTGTAAAATACATCACCCCATGTTTTTTTTAAGCAAAAATGGCCAAAATCGATACCCTAGTGTATGGCCCAAAACGGCTAAAAAAAACAGACCCTTTGGCGCCCGCACATACCCACCCGGACCCGTGATAGGTAATACCATGATCGTTGGATTCTCGCCTAACCTGCCGAGTCAGGCGTCTCTTTTTTCCCAGCGGCTGGGAAAAAAGAGACGCCTGACTCGGCAGGTTAGGCGAGAATCCAACGATCATGGTATTACCTATCACGGGTCCGGGTGGGTATGTGCGGGCGCCAAAGGGTCTGTTTTTTTTAGCCGTTTTGGGCCATACACTAGGGTATCGATTTTGGCCATTTTTGCATAAAAAAAACATGGGGTGATGTATTTTACACTCTTGGAATTGCCTTGCATTGGGTATGTTTTTTTAGAAGGAGCAACTTTGTTCGGCATTATCGACAAGAACCACCAAACATAAACGGCTTCCAGAAATATACGTTTTAGTATCACTGTGGCAGCCACAACAGTTAGAAATAGGCGTATCTCGAATTTTTTGAACAGGTCCCAAATACGTAGGGAAATCCGCAGATTTGGGTCATTAAATAGAGTAAAGGCCTCCGAGTTGCGAATTCAATTTTATAATATTCATGTTGTCTCGGGACATATTTCTTGAACACTGTGGAAAAATAAAGGTACATGTAGAAATTTAAAAGAAACATTCGCCGGGGGGGGGGACATTAAGGTTTGGTTACCTCTCGACTTGAAGAAGGCGTCGAAAAACGAAATTACATTGGCAACTTCTTGCACCCATAACAGGGCCGTACATTAGCGGGAGGTAGGCAGGGGGGTGGCAGTTTACCCCCGCCCAGGAAAACTAATAGGGGTGGACAAAACACAACGTCCGACTAGAAACCCTGGCTGTACACGGGAGATGGGGTGTTTGCCCACGCGCAGGACAAAAAATCCTAGGTACGGCCGTGCCATAATTCTTGTGTCTTGTAAGGGCAAGATGACTCGCGCTGAGACGCCCTGCTGTTTAATGGAAGTCTTGTACGTAGTGCGAGGAAGAAATCTGAAACGATCGATAATCTGTGCGTTTAATTTTGGCTAACGTTGCTCGGCAGAAGAAACCACGACAACGACGTTTCATGTTTAGGCGAACGTTCGCCCAGCTCTTTCCTTTGGTGCAGAGGGTACTTGTAAAATACGAATTTTCTACCTGCACAAATCCCATAAACACACCTCTTTTACCCCCAAAAATTTGCCATAGGCATTGTTTTTTAAGATTACTCTTGGGACATGCTCAGTCCCAGGCGCAATTGTAAACAATGATAATGCAATTATTTTTTTCTCTTTTTTTTTGGGGGGGGGGCGGAGGGCGGCGTTTAAAGAGGTGCATTATTGGTCATTGTGCAAAGTAGTTGGAAAAATAGTTTTGAACAATTAATGTACACAACGGATCTGCCATTTCACTCATGGGCAATCATAGCCTGTAACTAAAATAGTCAATTTCACCTTCTCAAATGCAAATTTCACTGACCACCGTATTTTTCGACCCCCCACCTCCCCCCTCCTCCCCTAAAAAAAAAAACAGAAACAGGAACTTTTTTATTATAACGCCGTTTTTATTTGAGAGGCATGAAAACCATGTATTAGTGGAAATTGGTATGGACAGCAGTTCTTGAAATTTTTGAAGTCTGTTTGCTGGTTTGCTCCCGGGGTTTGCTCTTTACTTGATTTGTTAACTTAAAAAATGGTTTTCTGCCAAGAACACCGTCAATTTTTGTAGCTAATTAGGGATCGCAGAGAACAAGAGAAGATCAAGAGAGTATAGGACATATAGGCTTCAGATCAGATCCAAGATACTCCCTCAAGTTATTTTTAGACATAGCACCCAGTTCTTCCGTAGATGTACTCGCGCGTTGCATTGATGTTTTCGCGGAGGATTTGTTTAATAATATGTTTCGTTTCGTTTTATAAGCGAAGAAACCCCCAACACCTGTGGGATGTCTTCTTTGATATGTCAATTTTTATAAATTTGATATTTTTAAGTGGGGATGTGTTTCATATTATAATAGGAGCTATGCTTGTTAAAACGGCTAAAAATTCGTTAATATTTTACTATTTTCATTACTTATAAAATGAATGTAAATATCCATTAAAAAAATAGGGTAAATAAGAAACGAACTGAACTGAATTGAGCTTTGGCGCTCGCTTTGTTTTAATACATCATTTCGAAAATTTAATGTACAGTTGAACTGCAGGTTTCGAGTCAGAACGTTAATTGCGGAGGTATATCGGTATTTGATGAGAAAGACTATCACGTTTTCCGACGTATACTAATATCCCAAGGCCCGTTTACACAGGGCGATTTTTGTCGCAGCAACTCAATGCAATTTTTTGTCGTGCTAAAGTTGTAACAAGTTTCAAACATGTTCGAAACCCTGCGATATCATATGCACTGAATCGCACCTGGCGTGCATGTGCGATTTTGGAGTTGCAACTTAAACGCGACAAACATTGCATCGAGTTGCGCCGCGAGAAAAATCGCCTGTGTAAAAGGGCCTTAACAACCTAAAACTAAATTGTAAATAACTTTGACAGTACCCAATGGTGGGGCACTTGCACTTTTCCTTACAGCCCCACCATAGGGATTTTGTATGACACACCTTGTGAAAAAAAACATGTCAAATACCCACAGGTGAGGTAGGGGGTGGAGGAAGATTGATGGGCTTGAATTTGACAGGATTTATAAAGTGCTCATGTAGCGTTTGTTTGCTCAGTGCAGATAATCAGTCTTCCTAGATAACCAAAGTAAGTCAAAATGTTAACACTACTCTCTTGGGATGGCCATCCCTATAACTACTGCTATGGAGCTCTGCACCTCCTCTGAACCCCACCCACCGCCCACCCCCCAGGCAACTCGTAAGGCAACTCATAAGGTTTTCATCCACAGTATCCACAGATTATATTATGGCAACATAACAAACTTTTTGTCTCGCACTCAGACAGAGAAAATTAATATTTAGATACACGTCCCATTTCTAAAATAGAGCTCAAATGCCACAGAGTCAAAAGAAATAACTTTAACTCTTTATATACAAAGTCTGTCAGGCACAATTGGATACGTATGCTCCAAAAAGTTTCGAACGTGCATGCCGGTTTACAGAAAAAAAACTTCCTCTACAAATAATGCAAAAATAAATTTACATTGATTGTAAAAGCTGCCTTGTTGATAAAATTTTCAGTAAATCCATAAAAGGACACCCCTTGTTCATTGGAAGTATCATTGAGAGCTTTTCGACAGTTTCGTCTGAGTATCAGTGCAGTTGAACCTTAGGGACCATTAAAGCCTGGGAGGAAGTTCAGGTTACCCCCTATAAAGGCCTGTAAGGGAGAAGGGGTATCTTTTACAGGGCTCAGGTATGATAAAAGGGTAGGGATTTCACATATTGAGTTATATGAAAAGATGGGGAAATATGTTAGTTTAAGTCCAATGTGAACATACCCTGAATGTGAAGTGCATGTTGCTTACAAGAGGTAGTCGCTTACAAGAGGTTCCAAATATGGTGATTTGACTTGGAAACTTTTGGTATTTGGTATATTTGGAAAACTGTAACTGAGGAGAGGTGGTGCTCACGAAGGTGGTGGCAACCGAGGTTCGCCTAAACTTCTTTTCTGGCTAACATCTCTTCAGGTTATGGCTTTAGGTTCTTCGATGCAGTGATCTTCCAAAGGTATGTAAAGGAGTACCTGCCAGATGGTATGCAAGAAGGGTAAAAGGGTTTTGGGTTTGACTAGGGGGGGACCCTGTAGAGCAATGCCCGCCCCCCCTCCCCGCCCACAGTTTGACTATGCTCAAGGAAGTTTTCTCTTATAACACAGTGCAGTTGCATTCTTTTCCCTTGCTTGCAAGACCCAGTTTGCATTCTTGGCTGAAAACCTGAATGGAACCCCTGTTCATGACAGTAACAGTGCAGGTTTTTCTTTGGGTAGAGGTTCAGTATTATATGGTTCTACAAATAACCAATACACCATGGGGATGTGATGAGTAATATCCTGTTGTTATATGGCCGCTCTCATGTAAACCCTAAGTACTGTTCAATGTGTTTTAAAGGTCTATTATGGTGACCAATTACATTACAGTAATTTACAACTAAATGATGAAATTGGAAATAACGAGGACATAATCTTAGTATAGGGTGGCTGAAAACGTTTCCAGTACTTTCCAAGACTTAGATTTAATGGGTCATAATAACCACTCTTATTGGTTAATGCAACAATCATGGTATCAACAAACTGCCCAATCGTCGATGAACAAGTGCTGTTAATTTTGTGGCACCAATAGGTTACCTTAGCAACAATGTGACCTGCTAAAAACACCCTTAATTTTAGCTTTAAGTGCTTATAGTTTTTCAAAAACGAGCTTGGTGGACCCCCAAAGGTGGCTCTGAATCCCCCTTTGCAGAATTTTTTTTAAACTTTGCAAAAAAGGTGCAATCTTATCCTGCTGAATTACAATTCGATCAATAAAACATGGGGGCCCTCACCGAGCCCACTTTTGAGTTATAGGCGCTGTCAAGCTAAAATTAAGGGTGTTTTTTTAGCAGGTCATATTGTTGCTATGGTTTTTTAAAAGTAACCGAGTGTGGCCACCACAATTAAACAAGCAACTTGTTCACACATGATGTGGGGGCAGTTTTTTGATTACCACTGATTGTGGCCTTAACCCAATAAGAACGTGAGGTATTAATGACCCATTCAAAAACTCTATGTCTAAGTTGGAAAGGTACTGGAAACATGTTTCCAACCCACGTCTTAAGAACCAGTCTCCTTGTGATGAAGACACCTGTATATTAACAGGGATGTAGTTGGTGATTCACCTGCCAGCTTTGATCACCCGTAACAAACTTGTTTACTTTATGGGTGGCTTTTTGTCAACTAGCAGGCAGAGTTCCCCCCTAACATCAAGATTCTATAAAGCATACCCAGCCGAACAGTGTAATGGGTTACAACCTCATTGACACTACTGATTATGGACCAAAGAACCCTGAAATTATACAATCTTTAATGCGGACACCTTCATACACAGTTGCATTGCACTCAGACCCTTTAGTCTGGGGGTAGGGGGCAGTGCTCTACAGGGTCCACCCCTAGGTCAAACCCAAAACCCTTTTTGACCTTCTGCATACCATTCTGGCAGGTTACTCCTTTAACATACCTTTGGAAGATCACTGCATCGAAGAACATAAAGCATAACCTGAAGAGAGTGTTAGCCAGAGAAAAAAGAAGTTTATAGGCGAAACCTCCGGTTGCCACCACCTTTCGTGAGCAACCACCTCTCCTCAGTACCAGTTTTCCAAAATACCAAATACCAAAAGTTTCCAAGTCAAATCACCATATTTGGAACCTCTTGTAAGCGACTACCTCTTGTAAGCAACTGCACTTCACATTCAGGGTATGTTCACATTGGACTTAAATAACATATTTCCCCATCTTTTCATATAACTCAATATGTGAAATCCCTACCCTTTTATATACCTGACCCTGTAAAAGATACCCCTTCTCCTTACAGGCCTTTATAGGGGGTACCTGAACTTCCCCAGGCTTTAATGGTCCTAAGGTTCAACTGCACTGATACTCAGTACGAAACTGTCGAAAGCTCTCAATGATATTTCCATGAACAGGGTGTCCTTTATGATTACTGAATTTATCAACAGCAGCTTTACAATCAATGTAAATTTATTTGCATTAGTTGTAGAGAAGTTTTTTTCCTGTAAACCGTCATGCACTGTGAAACTTTTTGGAGCATACGTATCAATTTGCCTGCAGACTTGTATATAAAGAGTTAAAGTTATTTCTTTGTGACCTCTGTGGCATTTGAGCTCTATTTTAGAAATGGGACGTGTATCTAAATATTAATTTTCTCTAGTCTGAGTGCGAGACAAAAGTTTGTTATGTTGCCATAATATAATCTGTGATCTGTGGATGAAACCTTATGAGTTGCCTTACGATTTGCGTGGGGGGTGGGGGGGAGGGGGGTTCAGAGGAGGTGCAGAGCTCCATTAGCAGTAGTTATAGGGATGGCATCCAAAGAGAGTAGTGTTAACATTTTGAACTTACTTTGGTTATCTAGAGACTGATTATCTGCACTGAGCAAACAAACGCTTACATGAGCACTTTATAAATCCTGTCAAATCAAGCCCACTCATCTTCCTCCACCCCCTACCTCACCTCGTGGGTATTTGACATGTTTTTTTTCACAAGGTGTGTCATACAAAATCCCTATGGTGGGGCTGTTAGGGAAAAAAGTGCAAGTGGCCCCACCATTGGGGTACTGTCAAAATATATTTACAATTTAGTTTTAGGTTGTTAAGGCCCTTTTACACAGGCGATTTTCTCGCGGCAACTCGATGCAATTGTTTGTCGCGTTTAAGTTGCCAACTCCAAAATCGCACATGCACGCCAGGTGCGATTTCAGTGCGATATGATATCGCAGGGTTTCGAAACATGTTTGAAACTTGTTACAACTTTAAGCACGACAAAAAATTGCATTGAGTTGCTGCGACAAAAATCGCCTGTGTAAAACGGGCCTTGGGATATTAGTATACGTCGGAAAAAAGTGATAAGTCTTTCTCATCAAATACCGATATACCTCCGCAATTAACGTTCTGACTCGAAAACCTGCAGTTCAACTGTACATTAAATTTTTCGAAATGATTGTATTAAAACAAAGCGAGCGCCCCAAAGCTCAATTCCAGTTCAGTTCGTTTCTTTATTACCCTATTTTTTTAAGGGATATTTACATTCATTTTATAAGTAATGAAAATAGTAAAATATTAACGAATTTTTAGCCGTTTTGAACAAGCATAGCTCCTATTATAATATGAAACACATCCCCACTTAAAAAATATCAAATTAAAAAATTGACATATCAAAGAAGACATCCCACAGTGTTTGGGGGTTTCTTCGCTTTAAAAACGAAACGAAACATATTATTAAACAAATCCTCCGCGAAAACATCAATGCAACGCGCGAGTTACATCTACGGAAGAACCTGGGTGCTATGTCTAAAAATAACTTGAGGGAGTATCTTGGATCGATCTGAAGCCTATATGTCCTATACTCTCTTGATCTTCTCTTGTTCTCTGCGATCCCTAATTAGCTACAAAAATTTGACGGTGGTCTTGGCAGAGAAAACCATTTTTTAAGTTAACAAATCAAGTAAAGAGCAAACCCCGGGAGTCAACCAGCAAACCAGACTTCAAAATTTCAAGAATCTGCTGTCCATACCCATTTCCACTAATACATGTTTTCATGCCTCTCAAATAAAAACGGCGTTTAATAAAAAGTTCCTGTTTCTGTTTTTTTTTTAGGGGAGGAGGGGGGAGGTTGGTGGTCGAAAAATACGGTGGTCAGTGAAATTTGCATTTGAGAGGTGAAATTGACTATTTTAGTACAGGCTATGATTGCCATGATTTAAATTGCAGATCCGTTGTACATTAATATTCAACTATTCACTACTTGCACAATACCATACATGCACCTCTTTAAACCCCGCCCTCCCCCCCACCCCCAAAAAAAAAGAAAAAAAAATTTGCATTATCATTGTTTACAATTGCTCCTGGGAATGAGCATGTCCCAAGAGTAATCTAAAACAATGCCTATGCAAATTTTTGGGGGTAAAAGAGGTGTGTTATGGGATTTGTGCAAGTAGAAAATTCGTATTTACAAGTCCCCTCTGCACAAAAGAAAAGAGCTTGGCGAACGTCGCTAAACATGAACGTCGTTGTCTGGGTTCTTCTGCCGAGTCAACGTTACCAAAATAAACGCCACAGATAATCGATCGTTCATATTTCTTCCTCGCACTACGTACAGACTTCATTAAAACAGCAGGGCGTCGAGTCAATCTTGCCTTACAAGAACAAGAATTATGGCAGGGCCGTACCTAGGATTTTTTGTCTGCGGGGGCAAACACCACATCTCCCGTGTACAGACAGGGTTTCTAGTCGGACGTTTGTTTCACCCCTATTAGTTTTCCTGGCGGGGGTAACTGCCCCCCCTGCCTCCCCCGCTATGTACGGCCCTGTTATGGGTGCAAAAAGTTGACAATGTATTTCGTTACGAGCCTTCTCAAGTCGAGAGGTAACCAAACCTTAATGCGGCGATGTTTCTTTTAAATTTCTAAATGTACCTTTATTTTCCACAGTGTTCAAGAAATATGTCCGAGACACATGAATATTATAAAATTGAATTCGAACCGGAGGCCTTACTCTATTAATGACCAAAATCTGCGATTTACCCTACGTATTTTTGACCTGTCAAAAATTCGATACCCTATTTCTAACTGTTGTGGCTGCCACAGTTACACTAAACGTAATTTCTGAAGCGTTTATGTTGGTGGTCTTGTCGATAATGCCGAAAAAGTTGCTCCTTCTAAAAAAACATACCCAATGCAAGGCAAGAGTGTAAAAACATACCCCATTTTTTATCAAAAATGGCCAAAATCGATACCCTATGTATGGCCAAACGGCTAAAAAAAACATACCCTTTGGGGCCGCACATACCCACGGACACGTGATATACCATGATAGTTGATTCTCGCCTAACCTGCGATCAGGCGTCCTTTTTTTTCGCGGCGGGAAAAAAGGAAGCCTGATCGCAGGTTAATTCTCGCCTTCCTATCATGCCGGTGGTCAATCGGGAAAAACTATCATCGAGCGACTAGTCATAAATGATAATACATGACAGTTAACGCGTGTTACAAATATCAAATCAGTATCAGCTGAAGAATTGAGCTGAAGAGATTCCGTCTAGCTACAGTTAAAGTAAAGACTGAAGATGGAGCATGTTCTTTATCAGTACTTGAAGAGGCTAAGCACGCCGTTAGCTGCAGGTATATATCATTCTTTGTTAAGGCATATCCATTACAAAATATATCAGTTACTGCTACATGAATGATGATGGCGATGATGATGGTGACGATGATGATGTCGATGATGATGATGACTGGTGTTATATACTATCAGGAGCCCATCCTGATACTATAAGCAAGTTGATAAGAAGAGCTTTAGTTGTTGTTTTGTTCAATGTTTCCGCACTTTCACTAGAGGTGGTCGCAAGTATAAAAAACGTTTTCTTCGCCAACGCAAACCAAAAATAAGATCTCCAATAGTTATAAAAAAAATCATGAAGTGGTAAAATGCTTTGGTTCAATTAAATGTATTTTATCTGGATTGCAATGGAAATGAGAAGAGCACTACATCTTTAAGGACGTTCGCGCCCATTGCTACTGCGCATCTCTAGTGCGCACGCTATTCATTTTGCACGCGCATACCACGTCACTTCACCGAGTCGAAACTCAACACAATGCGTTAAACACTTTTGTTGGATGCTCCGTGACCCCCGTGGGAAGTTTTAATTATTTCTCATATACTATTCAAATAGGTACATGGATACAGGTGTGCGTTGACCGAGAAGTTGCATTTTTTAAGGCTATTTCTAGCTGATTTAATGACATATGTGGCAAAGATCTATCAAATACGCCTATATAGATATATATGCTGTGTTAAACACATATAACTTAGATATGATTCTTCAACTTAAATATATGCCGACAGTAATGAATCCAGCCAGAATCGCCTCAGTGGCTGGAAATACTGGAAATGCTATGGTCTGCGCTACGCCTTATCTTCAAAACGAGTTTGGTGACCCCGATTTTTTTTTACGTTTTTAATCTAATCTTATCATTTTCTTCCTACAGTCAAAGTTTTTAAAAAAAATCTGTACGTGGGAAGTTTTGGGCGCGAACGTCCTTAAATAGTTCTTAAATGTTGCTATTAACGACCCCATTAGCTAGTTCTAGGTTTCTCAAGAAATGGCGTGAACTGTTTTGAAGAGTTTTCTAAAGCTGATAGCATATTTTATATTTCGTTTATTTTCTTTTCACTGTGCCCACTATTTTCCAGAGTCTTTAAGGAACTTTGGAGTAAACTCGGCTCTCTGTTATTAAATATGTCTACTTTAAGTTCTGAAATTTGAAATTAAAAGATGATGCTAAACAACTGCAAACGTTAAGCTACACTACATGACTCCGGCCTGTGTGCAGCCGCCGCTCCCCTCAAAAAAAATCGGAGAGGGGAGGGGAGGGGCCGCTGTACACATGCTTGTGTGGATCTAAGCATATCCATATGTTATCTAATCACTCTGCAGTGAAACGAAAACAAAATGATTTTTAACTTAGTAAAAGCAAGAAAACACCAGTCATAGGAGGGGGCATCTCATTTATTGATCAGACATAAATCGATCTAGGATATTTATTAACACAAAAAACGTAGTAACAAAAAAACACTGAAAATTACTAAAACAAAATTTCCGAAATGAACTGATCAAAAGCGGAGATGCCGTCGAAGTGACAACTCCTAACGGACAAACTCCTTAAGGTGACTCAAAACAGTTTCCAGGACTTTCCAAAACGTAGATTTTGATGGCTCATAATTCCTACTCTTTATCAATTGATGCTACAAGCATGGTATCAAAATACTGCCCAATCACTGGTGAACATGTTGGTATTATTTTCGTGACGCAATAGGTTACCATAGCAACACTATGACCTGCTAAAAAACCCCTTAATTTCAGCTTTAAGCGCTTATATTTCAAAAAAGGCACGGTGAAAACTTTTCTTATTATAACATTTTCATAAGCAGGATAAGATTCAACTTTTCGCAAAGTTAAAAAAAATTCTGTACATGGGGTTCAGAGCCACCTTAAATTTTCGAAAATTTAAGGTGGCTCTGAACCCTATGTACAGAATTATTTTAAACTTTGCCAAAAGTTGAATCTTATCCTGCTTATCAAAATTCTGTAGTAAGAAGAAATTTCACCGTGCCGTTTTTAAAATATAAGCGCTTAAAGCTGAAATTAAGGGTGGTCATAGTGTTGCTATGGTAACCTATTGCGTCACGAAAGTAATACCATCCTGTTCACCAGTGATTGGGCAGTATTTTGATACCATGATTGTAGCATCAATTGAAAAGGAGTGGTCATTATGACCCATCAAAATCTAGGTCTTGAAAAGTTCTGGAAACTGTTTTGAGCCACCTTAAATATTAACTTCTTAGCATAATTACGTAACCTGCATGCCAACGAATCTACATACCAGCACAAAACACATCTTACAATAATAACGTGAAAAATTATATTTTGTCTCAACATTAATCATCTTAAGTAAGGGTTATCGGCTTGAAGCGAGGGGAATGAATCACATAACCACGAGCTGAAGGCCGATAAATGGCTTATTTTTGAGAAATAGCACACAACTGCAGTTACAAACATGACAATAAAACGCATGTTGGAAAACAAAATTATTTAACTTTAACTTGACGTTTCGTATGTTTCTACATACATCTTCAGAAGTGACCGTTAGTAATACAAGTAGCAACTAAGTTTAAATTTTAGATAAGTAACTAAGTAACAATAACAATGACAAAAGCTAAGCACAAAAAATATTTGCATACAAAAGATGCAAACTAATAGAGGTAAAGCTTTTCGCTGCTTACATTATCGTTTAGGGTCGGTTTCAGTTCTTGAATTAGAAGAGTCTCCTTTATCTTGCAGTGGATATCAGAGCGACCTTTTGCTAATATTTCGAAGTGGTCCCATTTTAAGTTGTGACCAGTTGACGTGACGTGGTCTGCGATAGCAGATGCATGACAGGCACTAGTGATCCCTTTAAAATGTTCAGTTTTCCTGTCATGCAATCTACGTTTTGTTTTGCCGATGTAAAAATCCTGGCAGTCCCAACAACTAGCCTTATAAACAACTTTTGACATTTGAGAACGGTTAATCTTATCTTTGTAGGGAAAAAAGGACTTGATGCGATGAGCGCTTTGGAAAATCACCCTAAGATCAATGCAGCCATAAAATCTATTAATGCAGGTCTTAAGCTGTTTAGTAACAATTTTACTTTGTGCCCCTAAATAAGGTAGAATTAAGATTGTTTCTTTTTTGGGAACTGTGGTGGTTGGATTTCTTGGTCTGTTTTGCTGTCTGTTCAAGACATCATTGATGTTGTAATTGATAACACCAGCAGGGTAACCATTCTGTAACAACAGTTTCCTCAGTTCATCCAGACAAGATCGTAAAAGGGACGGCGACGAACAGATGCGAAAACAACGAAAAGTGAGTGTGCGGATGAGGTTTACTTTGTATTTCCTAGGTGTGAAGGAGTCCCATTTTGTGTACAGGCCGGTAAAGGTCTTCTTTCGGTAAATAGATGTTGAGAAAGTGTGATTGCATCGTTTGATGAGAATGTCCAAGAAAGGGATTGCATTGTTCTCTTCAAATTCAACGGTGAATTTGATGTTTGCGTGACAGTTATTGAGATACTGCAGGAACTGGGTTGCCGTGTTTTTACTGTCGAACAAGGTGAAAGTGTCGTCTACGTATCGAAACCATACCGAAGGGCGAGCGTTGTTGTTCAGGACCCACTTCTCTTCAAAATGGCACATAAAGATATTGGCCAAAACAGGACCTAAAGGAGAGCCCATAGCCACACCGTCAATTTGGTCGTAGTATTGACCATTAAGACGACACATTAGACGACACTTTCACCTTGTTCGACAGTAAAAAACACGGCAACCCAGTTCCTGCAGTATCTCAATAACTGTCACGCAAACATCAAATTCACCGTTGAATTTGAAGAGAACAATGCAATCCCTTTCTTGGACATTCTCATCAAACGATGCAATCACACTTTCTCAACATCTATTTACCGAAAGAAGACCTTTACCGGCCTGTACACAAAATGGGACTCCTTCACACCTAGGAAATACAAAGTAAACCTCATCCGCACACTCACTTTTCGTTGTTTTCGCATCTGTTCGTCGCCGTCCCTTTTACGATCTTGTCTGGATGAACTGAGGAAACTGTTGTTACAGAATGGTTACCCTGCTGGTGTTATCAATTACAACATCAATGATGTCTTGAACAGACAGCAAAACAGACCAAGAAATCCAACCACCACAGTTCCCAAAAAAGAAACAATCTTAATTCTACCTTATTTAGGGCACGAAGTAAAATTGTTACTAAACAGCTTAAGACCTGCATTAATAGATTTTATGGCTGCATGATCTTAGGGTGATTTTCCAAAGCGCTCATCGCATCAAGTCCTTTTTTCCCTACAAAGATAAGATTAACCGTTCTCAAATGTCAAAAGTTGTTTATAAGGCTAGTTGTTGGGACTGCCAGGATTTTACATCGGAAAACCAAACGTAGATTGCATGACAGGAAAACTGAACATTTTAAAGGGATCACTAGTGCCTGTCATGCATCTGCTATCGCAGACCACGTCACGTCAACTGGACACAACTTAAAATGGGACCACTTCGAAATATTAGCAAAAGGTCGCTCTGATATCCACTGCAAGATAAGGAGACTCTTCTAATTCAAGAACTGAAACCGACCCTAAACGATAATGTAAGCAGCGAAAAGCTTTACCTCTATTAGTTTGCATCTTTTGTATGCAAATATTTTTTGTGCTTAGCTTTTGTCATTGTTATTGTTACTTAGTTACTTATCTAAAATTTAAACTTAGTTGCTACTTGTATTACTAACGGTCACTTCTGAAGATGTATGTAGAAACATACGAAACGTCAAGTTAAAGTTAAATAATTTTGTTTTCCAACATGCGTTTTATTGTCATGTTTGTAACTGCAGTTTGTGTGCTATTTCTCATTAAGCTACGATGGCCAAAGAAAAAGAATTTTTATGGCTTATTTTTACATTGGCGAGGATTCCTCAAGGGATGCAAAAATACACTGAAGAAAAATTCCTCTATTGTTCATCTTCCTTTTGTTTTTCAACACTCCATGCTGGCACTAGTGAGATTCACAAGTTTCTCGGCCTTTTAATTATGTTAATTTTTTAAAGTCGCATTTCGAATTAGTTGTTCGTCTTGTTCGTAGTGCCGATGCTAGGAACAGGCTAGCAATGTTGAGCGATTCAGAGTCAGAACTGTTTATTACTCAAAGCAGTTTTAGCGGCAGCAGGTACATATAAATACATACATACTTTTATTTATTCCAGAAGCAAGTTATATATACAAATAAAAAACTAAGAATAAAAGTACTTCTAGAAAAGGAAGTTAGGAGGTTAGCCCTATGCAAAAACTCCCTCAATAAATAGGAAAAAGATAAATATATATATAAATCAAGATTTTTGCAATCAAATATTTAAATACAATTTAAGCTCAGATTTAAAAAGTTGAAAACTATCAGCTTCCACTATATCACCCGGTAGTTCATTCCATAGTTTGACAATTCTAACGAAAAAAGAATGTCAATTGGCCTAGAAAAAGGAGTGCCTGAAAAGCTCATAATGGAACGTACTGGACATCGTACTGTGAAATCACTTCACACCTATCAAAGAGTGAGCGAAGCGCAGAAGGAAATTGTGTCCGATGTTTTGCAAGGATCAGAAACTGATTTTTCGGGGGCCTCAGTGAAAAGCAATGAACCACCGACTAAGAAAATCTGCGAATGTGCGCCAAAGAAAACACTGGTCAGTTCAATTTTAATTGTAGCGTCGTATTTATATGTCCAAATAAACATTTGTAAATTTGTTCTTCGTGAACAGCCAATTTAAATGCGAGGGGATTATGTATTAATATGCAAGGGGATAAGTCACTTATCCCGTTGCATATTAACACATAATCCCCTCGCATTTAAATTAGCTGTTCATTAGCCCCGCTCTTCCCTTCAAACGGTAACCGGTCGTTTCGCCAACGAGTCAGTTCGCCAACGACCAGTTCGCCAACGTGTGAAGTCGATTCGCCAAACGTGGAATATCAGTTCACCAACCCGGCTAATCTACAGAATACAGGGCCACTTTTTGCCCTTACACGCATATCAATTATTCCTCGTTCTTTTATGCACTGCCGAGCCAAACAAGGCGCTAAATATGTGAACCAAACACTTTATAACGCCATACAACTTATACCTCGTTCTTTCATCCACTGCCAAGACAAACCGCGAAAAAAGTATTTTGGACGTTAGCTCCTGAAGTAACTGGCATATTAGCGTTGGCGAACTGACATTCGACGTTGGCGAATCGACTTCGTACGTTGGCGAACTGGTCGTTGGCGAACTGACTCGTTGGCGAAACGACAATCAAAGCCGCACCCAGCTTTTCAGACAGTTGATTTGGGGTTATGTGATATATTCCCCCCGAAAAGAACAAAGGAATCCGAGCTGATGTAAAAATAATTAACCTTGACTGTTGCAAAAAACGGGCGCCAAAGCATAAATAGTTTAAAAGTTACGGTGAATTAGGCATACGCACTTGGAAACTGTGTTCGGCCACCTAAAACACTGCCAACTCCTAACATTTCAGATCATTAACAAAACTACTTCAGTCTGCTCAAATGAAAGTAGAAGTAATCTTTATTTACTGTAATTGTGGACAGAAGAAG
>JAHPZR010029062.1:5000-7500 GCA_019787425.1 Platygyra sinensis | reverse complement strand
AGTGTGTATGTACTAATCACAATTAGAAGAATTCTACTAGTATACTAATGCAAATGCTGTAATCTGGTTGGCTGATATACTATCAGCCATTTGGCTTGAAAGCTAATTTCCTGCAATATTTTCAAATTACCGCTGCCATACCAAGTTCACTGAAGAAAGCTGCACTGCTAACCCCAATCTCTAGTGAATTCCTTTTCTCAACTCCCGATCTGCTCTGCTTATCCGAAGAGACTACCCTATCATTGTCTAAAATGCGCTGTAAACACTATTATAAACTATTTAATGAACGCTCAGTGTCGGAACCTACCGGAATAAAAAAATGGAAAGAACAATTCCCAAACAGTCTTCTGGACTGGAGACGCAGGGCGCTTTCCATTTGACCAAATATTCCGGTTTGAAAATTCCGGGTATTCCATGCGACGAATGGAACGGTATTTTCCGTTTTGTTGGACTAACCCGTCCCAGGTCATCACGCTCCAAGTAAATACGAAATCAAACAGAGGACTCTTTTACCTTGGTTAACTTGCTTTGGGGTTGCTCGATCGTCGAAACTGAAGTTGAAATAAACGATGTATTAGTGAGGGTATCAACATAACTTTTATCATAAGAATTTAAAAGGAGTCCGCGACTACATTAAGGGTACGAACCTCTATATTTTCCTGACGAGTTCAAGATTGGCTTTCGAATGACGAGCGGGCTGTTCACTCGTGCAGTTATGCTCACATTTCACGTAGCTCACATGTATTTTTGCACTACTCACTAGCTTTTTGAGGCCAATCCACTACAATAATGTTGAAGTAAGATACGTGTATTTCACTCGTTTGTGAGATAGAGCACTGAAACTTTTGACCAGGATTGACCGCCATGTTGATTTCCGGGTTCGGAGAAACTGGGCCGAGCAGAAATCGTCAAATGGAAGCATTCCGTTTTTTCGGAATTTTAGGACAACCTCCGGAGGTTGTCCACAATTTTCGAAACGAATTTCCAGAAACGTTCTGTTCCATTTGATTTTGTACCGGAATTTCCGGAAATTTTGGTCAAATGGATCACGCCCGCAATTTCACCAAGATATATCAGATTACTAAAGACAACAAGCTTAGGTAATTTTTATTTAAAATATTACACAGGATAATCATTACGAAAAAGGAACTTAAAAAATTTAATATTGCAACCGACGACCATTGCAATTTCTGTTCCAAGACAGATTCTATAATGCATACATTTCTAGAGTGTGATGTCTCTATTTCATTATTTTCAAACACCATAAGGTGGTTTAACGTTATACACAAATTAAATGTGAGTCCTTCTGTTGAACAGATTTTGTTCAACTCGACTGATGAAATAGCTCCGTTGACCTCCACCCAAAAGCGCAGACTGGATCTTCTCTTGCTGTATATGAAACACTACCTCTATTCGTGCAAGGTTTTTTCTAAAACCCCAATGTCTGAGCTACAAACCAAACTTCAAATGCAATGGATAATAGAACACTGCTCACTGACTTGATTTTGCATGGCCTAAGTATTTTAAGTAGAATTATTGAGCATGCATTCGTAATGTTAGTATTGTGAGTGACCGTATTTCTATATATATATTGTAAGTTTATGTATTAGTTTTGTACATAGTTAATGGATGGATGTTTAGCAATTAGTGTAAGTAGCTGTGCGAGTATTGTAATGAGTGTGTGTAACCATGCATATAATTAAAAAAAAATACTATCAGCCATTAGTATAAATCTAGTAGCGTTCTATCACGAACAACATCCTCTGATTGGCTACACTACTCACGTTCTGTTCTGTGATAGATAGTGAGTAGCTTTGCAGAGTTCCCTTGTTAACAAAATAACGGCACTTCTTGGCGTTTTCGAGGTGTCTCTAAAGAGGATTTAGATAAAATTTTGAACGACAAGTAGATTTATACTAAAACAATTAGATTATTCGCTCTCGATTTCTATGCGAGATAGTTGACTCGGGCTGCGCCCTCGTCAACTATCACGCGATAGAAATCTCGAGCTCATAATCTAATTGTTTAGTAGAGTACAGTGGGTGCCGGTTGTCCACGAAATGCAATATTTTTATAGTGTTTCCGAAGTCTTGGAAGAAATTTCAGATGTAAACGGGTAATTAAATTCCTGAGAAGACTAAAAGAAGCACATTTACGGTTTCTTGACTTAAAAAAACTTGAAAATATTAAAAAAGCGGATACTCGCGTAAACAACTACAAATTTGCCAAGGACAGTTCGATAAGTGCAACTTTGTTTAAGGGTAAAGTTCAATAATGCGTGGGAAAATCATTGGAAATCGTTATTTGTGTTAATTTCAGTTAGAATTCCACGAAAACAATTAGATTATTCGCTCTCGATTTCTATGAGGTGATAGTTGATTCGGCCTTCGGCCTCATTAACTATCACCTCATAGAAATCTCGAGCTCATAATCTAATTGTTAAATATGGCGATTTATAGCATCCATAGAAAATGCAGCCAGTAAGAAAACATCAATAAAA
>JAHPZR010029061.1:0-40705 GCA_019787425.1 Platygyra sinensis | reverse complement strand
CTTACTTTATACTCAAATTAAAATCAATAATTTTCTTCCGGAGAGTCCGAGAAGGTATCAAATTCCAACAGAAAAAATACATCACCGCGGTTGCACGTGGAATTGGCGAGACAAGCGGCGCCCTGCAGTTAAATGGCTTTTTTGGGAAAATATTTTATTTTTATAATTTGTTTCCTTAGAGTGCAACTTAGCCCGTGTACTTATTTTTTTTCTTTATTTGTCAATGTACATTTTTTATTTTAAATTTTTCAAGTTTTTAGCTTAAACTTCACCAATCAAATTGCGAGAACTTTAGGACCAGCTGCAGCAGTTGACAAGTTGTAATGGTTCAAGGGTTAATTCACAAGGGCAGTTTATTTTTGGAAAGCAAAGCTTGAGTTCGTTTCCAGGCAACACGGCTTTCCAAGGAAACCGAAGGAGCAATTCCTCATTTTCTAGACTTAGTCAAAACTGGACTCTTCCTTACTTTTATCCTCTTAAAGTGAACCGCTGGTGAGCACGCACCGTTTACAAGGGTCTTTGTAAGGAGACAATAGGTAAACACCACAAACAATGCCCCTATTCTTAACAACAAAAGAGGTGCAGATTAACAAGAACGAATCAAAATAGAGGTTGTAAAGAGGTGCAGGCCATCTCGGGCCAACTGCTGACTCGTTACTTGAATATACCTTGAATTTTTTCATTTTTTTAATTTTTTCTATTTTTTTTCCTACACTCCGCACTCCGCACTCCGCACTCCGCACTCCGCACTCCGCACTCCGCACTCCGCACTCCGCACTCCGCACTCCGCACTCCGCACTCCGCACTCCGCACTCCGCACTCCGCACTCCGCACTCCGCACTCCGCACTCCGCACTCCGCACTCCCGCACTCCGCACTCCGCACTCCGCACTCCGCACTCCGCACTCCGCACTCCGCACTCCGCACTCCGCACTCCGCACTCCGCACTCCGCACTCCGCACTCCGCACTCCGCACTCCGCACTCCGCACTCCGCACTCCGCACTCCGCACTCCGCACTCCGCACTCCGCACTCCGCACTCCGCACTCCGCACTCCGCACTCCGCACTCCGCACTCCGCACTCCGCACTCCGCACTCCGCACACCGCACTCCTCGCGCATCGTCTTCGGAACAGCCAAAAAATGCGTTATTGGCCAAAAAAACCTCTGCGTGTCAATGGTTAACTAATCAACAAAACAAAAAGAACAAGTCATTACCTCATGTATGCAACATATACTATATCTCTAAGAGCAACGTCAAGGAAAGCGGCCCAAAGGACAACATGTGTAGCATACATGAAGAAAATATAAATAAACATGGCCGCTAAGAAACGGCAGAATACGTGACTCAGGGAATGTTGAACTGAAATATTCTTTTGTCAGTTTGATAAATGGCCAGTTTACTTGGCCACTTACATTTTTGGTCGTTAAAGAAGTTTAAGACCATCGCCGGTAAGTTTAGTTCACAGTACGTTATTTACACACAACGAAAAAACAAACAAGCTTAAGTTTGCGATTTGTTTGAATTTGACAAGCGATCTCTTTAAGATTTCATGGCAGTCAAGTTATGAATTTCAAAAAAACTGGACGACAAACATTTTACGAAATACAGTGCTCATTTCTTATTGCGGTACCAAGAAAATGTCACAGTTAAATTCGAACATCTTTTAAGAATTTGCGTCTTGTTATGTCGATCTGTCCTGTACCGTTACCTGTCTCTTATAAAACATGGACTAATTCAATTTCGTAAGGCTTTTAGATGGGCTTATAAACGGAGGAGCTTATATCCCAGGGGTGCATAACTGGATGTAGTTTTCGGTTGGCAGGTAGATGGGGCTATAACCAGCGGGAAGGGAGCAGAAATAGTACTGGTTCATAATCATCATCATCTTTTTTTATTCACGAAATTTTATCTGAAAAAATGCTCTCCCTAAAAGTCGTGACTAAAACTACATTAACTAAAATTGACAATTTAATTAGAACTAAGTTAAGAGAGCCGTTTTGAAATTGTTCAAACTAGATCTAGGTGCCTGATCTCTAAGTGGATTCTAAAATGAAATTGAAGAGTGATCATCGCAGTAAATTTTCCAATTTAAGCAATTGGAAAGAAGAAGCCTGAAAAAAATCAGGGCTTCAACAGGATTTGAACCCTTGACCTCGGCGATACCGGTGCGATGCTCTACCAACTGAGCTATGAAGCCGCGCATTGGGAGCAAGGTCAATTTGTTGAGTTCATATGAAATTCACAGAACAGAACCCTGTAATGTATGCTACCTTAAGTTTGACTCTGACGGCTGATTGCCATTCTTTTGAATGAAAAGTGCAGCAGTTGTTTTGTTTTGCCCCTAGCTCTGTGAATTTGTAGCAAATCATGTATAGTAGTCCAGCTGCAAGCTTTCCTGCACACCCACACTACAAATCACATTGTAATGGGTTATTCTAGAAAATATCCATACCCTTCCATAGGTAGCTTGACCATTTCAAAGGCAAAGTTTGACTCCCCACAACTTCCAACAAAAGAGATTTGCTCTTTTACATCTTTCCAGAAATAATATACAAACTGCAGTTGCAAACATGACAAAACAACCCATGTTGTAAAAAACTTTGATTAATGACTTAATGTTTCGTATACCTCAACATATACATCCTCAGAAGTGACGGTTGAATACAATACAGTAAGATTTAAGATGGAATCTGCCAGACGTTGGAGTAACAAGTGGACAAAAATCTTGTACCACAAGATTATTTACATTGTATTGCAAACTTCTGTAGGGCTCTTTTAATTATCTTCTCAAAACAATTCATTTCTAGCAACACCAAACGTTGAAAATGAATGTTGCACTTTGTATGAAACGCTTAAAAGTTTTGGTGAAATGAAACTGATGATGGAATTTTGCCTGTGTTTCCACAAAATCACTGAACTTTGAAATTTATTTTCTCTCATTCCCATGGGAAATTATTTTTCGCTGTTATTTCAGGCAATTATTTATGTATTTAGCTTTAAAAAAATGTAAAAATGACTGTAAAATATTTAAAATTACTCTGGTACAGATTTTTGTCCACTAAAACCTGAAATTGCTCCATCTTCTATCGGATTTTGTCTTAAATGCTCAAGAGAAAGACGGGAACTATATTAAGACAATTGTGTTTTTGCTAATAATTTTCCATCAAACAACTGTCTGTAGGTCTTAAAATTGTGACTAATAATTACGATTGCATACATTTGCCGAGCAAATGTTCAGCAACTAATGCTAATGCATGTTAAAAGTAAACCTATTCTGTAGACTGTGATAATAAAGAAAGATTTTGTTTGGAGACTTGTTAGCAGATTCTCTACATTCATTCACTCTCCTTTCCATTCTCTCCTCAACAATGCAGATTGTGATATTGGAACTCATGTTTACCATGATAAAGCTTCTGGTACAGGTAACATTTTAAGAGACTTTTTAGTGCTTTTGAGCTACTTTGTTGTTGTACTTTTTTAAGTGATAATAAAGCGGTGACAGATCCAGACCTTGAGCTAATTGAGAGAGAATGGTGGTGGGGGGGGGGGGGGGAGGGGGGGTAGTTTTTTGCTTGCCCTGACAGGTTTTCTTCCTTATGCAATTTATTTTACCCAGAGTAAGGAGCGGCAGGTCCACCAGGCCCCTCCCCTAGATCTGCCTCTGCAAAGGGTGGAAATGTGAACAGCTAAGAATTAGCTTCCAATGTTTCAATTTTTATAATCTTAAGGACACATTTAAGCCCATCCCTTAATCAATGAAATATCAACTTTGTAACAGATTTGTTGCTATGATCAAATTTCTTATTTTATTCAGCCTCTATTAAGGACGGTGCCTACTTTTGTTAGTGGGCACACATTCGGCGCATCAGGCTAGCCATCGTTTAAGCGTGCGTGCGAAGGAGTTGACAATGACACAATCAACTACGCTACCAAGTACACAACTAAAATTAAAGCAAAATTTTCCTACTGTGACCAAGTCAATTTTAATGAGCCTGTACTTAAACAAGGAACACTAGAATAGCAGCATATCGCTAACCAGTAAATGTTAACGCCTTCCAGCTGAAAACCTAGCTGTTATCTTTCAAACATTACACTGAAATCCAGCTGTTAATATATACCTGCAGATGGCGTAGTGCACGCGCAAAAATGCAAATGTCTTACTTACTGGGGAGGTGACAGGAAAAAATGTAACAAGTACCTTAGAAATTTTCAAAAAAGATCAATAACTTTAAAAAATGCGTGGTTACCCCTACATTTTATGTTGCGAAATGGAAGTGGCAAGCCTGTTCAACATGTAATTATAGTTTCTAGTTGTGAGCAAAAGGTATTTAGACTGTATTTTAGCTGAACCCGTGGAAGGCTGTCAGAGAAACTAAAAGCGTTTTTGTAATGATTTTTATATTTAAAAACGTACCAAAAATAATTTTAATGTTACCATTTGCCATGTACTTTAAAGATCTTTTAAATTGTGTTTGCCCTTCTGTATGTAAAGGCGAATTCTAAGGAAATCTGTGAGGAAATATCCTTTCCCTTTTTTTTCAGAAAAATGCTGATGTCAGCATTTTTGTTGAGATTCGAGGCTAATTATCTCAAAAAAATGTGTGGCTACCCCTATTTTTCTTTGTGGATTCCAATAGCCCTTGCAACGATCTCATCTTTCTGCGTGGTCCTAACTTGGCTCAAAAACCTTTGTATTTAGAAGGCACCATCCTTAATTTTGTGGTTTAAAATGATCAATAAGTTGTATTCCCCAATCTCACCACCCCTGCCACTCTCACTATCCCCGTCACCCCTGTCAATCTCACATCCTGGACACCCTGGCCTTTAATTGAATAAAGCTCTTAGTGTGTTGATGTACTGTATAATTATGCAATGATGCAACAGGTTCTGCTGGAGAGGGCGTGTATTGTGAACAAAGAAGACTGTGGGGTGAGGACAGGGGAGTTTCCTGGACACCAAAAAACCGTAGACCTGAGAAGTTGAGAGATACACTTAAGGAGTGTGAGGTGCGTAATTTTGTCTCATGACTTTCCAGTTTCTCCTTCCTCCATCACAACAGCGTGAAACAGTCTGTTGATAAGAATATGGCTTAATTATTAGGTCTTAAGAAGAGAAGTAAAGTTGATTTAAGATTCATCATCTACTCTAGCAGTGCCAAATTAGGCTTGAGAAGCTCCTCTGAATACTGCAATAAAATAATATTATGTAGACAGAAACTCACTTTTTTTTTCAGTTACTCGTTACTCACACAATAATAATATTGTTATTGCAGCTTGTGTTTTAGTTCTGTGTTGCTTTCCAGTTATTACAGGGAATTTTCAAAACATATTTACAGGGTTTGAGCCAGGCCACGCCATTGCGCCAATCCCGCACTGTAATTAAAATTGTCTGTTAAAAATATGGCCAAGGGGACAATTTGTGCCCTTCAAAATTTAAGGAAAAAACTCGAATGGAAGCATACATGAAGAGATTTAGTTCAATGCAGAAATTGCAGTCTAAAACAGAATGTGAAAAGTGTATTTTATTGCACGTTGTCCGTTTAATCTCATTCTCAACCAAACATGCTGAACGCACCTGGCAATCTTGAACATGTGACATCGAAAACATGTTTGAACAATAGAAAGCTTTTTTGCTTCAAATCAAAGCCAGACTGAATCAGAGAAAAATGATACAGAAGATGAACGTGTATTAATTAGGAAGAAACTGATGATGATCAAAGGAAACAGAAAAAATCACGAACTTTCCAGAAACCTTGGCTGTAGGATCACACATGGTTGAAATCTAAAAAGACGAACCCTTTTGCATCAGCAAAAGGGTGTACAAATTTTAGAACCTCAACTCTGCAAAGACGTAAAGACTGAAAAGAACATGAGGATGCTGCTAATGAAGAAGCTATAAGGGATACGTTCAACAGCACACAGTGCTGTGTTTTAAGAGAACAATTGCAAGCCATCCTCACAGCAATGAGAGCCATCTACTGGCTGGCCAAGGAGGACATAGCCACAGTCAAGTATGACTTGCTGCTCAATTTTGTGGATGAGGTGTTTAGAATCTTCCAGTGGGAGGAAATGAGGAATGAAGTTTACAAGGGGATGCCGAGATGAGATTCTGCTGTGAAACATTTTGAGGAGAAAGAAAAAGTCTGGACACCAATGACTTAACTTTTCTTGTTTGTATCACTTTTCTTGTGTTACAAGGATCAGGTAAAAAAAAATCATTTTGTTGGCTTGCCTGTATGAATGTAAAAAAAAAATGTTGAATAAAAATTAATTTGTCTGTCCCCCTAAAAATAAAAATGTCCCCCAAAATGTTAGCCAAGGGGAAAAATTGTCCCCCAGTGATCAAATCCTAGCTCAAACCCTGTATTTAAGGACGTTCTCGCTAATTGTTTCTGCGCATCCTTACTGCGCATGCAAATTCACATGCCACGCCATCCATGAGCATGCGCGCTAAGTCATAAAATAAGGAAATGATAGGGCGGATGGCCATTGCTAGAGCTTTGCATGGATATAACAATCTTGGATGTTCGGTGACCCCAATTTTTCTTTCGATGGATCATTTTCTCTGCTGATTTTCTACTTTTACGGAAAAAATGAAAAAAATCTATCGACTAGAAATTTGAATTTTTGGTAAAATGCACGATCGAATTCCGTTCTTATTAGCTCTTTGCGCATCTGTGAGGCAGTTTCAAATTCCTCTTAAAGGGTTAAATTTTGTAAAGATGTTAGTAACATTTGGAATTATTTATGCAACAGACCCACTTCTACAAAATATGACTAAGATCGTTTGCCTCTGTTGACTCACCTTCGATATTTTTAGCTATAAACCCCTGCAGACTGTGCTCAGTTATATGGGGCAATTTTTCGAAATCAGTGCAGTTTACCACACACTTTATCTCTGAAATGAAGATGGTGACCCCCAATTTTTTTGCATTTCTGGCACAAGTAACTCATTATTTGCTTGCAGTAAAAATTTAAAAAAATTCTACCGACTGGAAAATTTTCGCGCAAACGTCCTTAACATATCGTTACATACATAATTTTGCAATTCCTCAGAACCTAAAGTTTTGTTAGTAACAATTATTTTATAATATATTCAAGAAGTTTCTGGGTCAAGTGTCAAAATATCCTTTCAAGAAGAAAAACTGGATCATGTGTATTTTGTGCACCCCTCGACCGATATATCGGTCAACATATCGACCGACTCTCGACCGATGTCTCGGTCGACATATCGGCCGAGTGTCGACCGATATGTCGTTCGACATATCAGTCCAGTGTCAGTCGATTTGTCGACCGAGATGTGTTGGTTGACATATCGGCCAATATATCGGTCGATATGTTGACCGACACTCAACCGATATGTTGGTCGATATGTCGACAGAGAGAGAGTGGTTGTCCGATTGTCGGCGGACATGTCGATTGATAGGGTACCGACATTCCGCCGATACTTTACTGCCCGATATTTAGAAAAAGAAATTGTTGTTCCAAAATATTTTGGGGGGGCAACTTGCCCCCTTTCCCCTCTGCTAGCTACGGCCTTGTATACATCTGTATTGCAGTATTTCACTTGAGTGCCTTGCTTAATAACGACTGAATTTGCAGCACTTGATCCGCACATAAAGCCGTCAGAAATTTTTTAGGGTGACGTATAACTTATACCTCTGTCACTGACAGTCTAAGCTTTTGAGTTATATTATGACAGTCGACCAGTATACCACTGACAGTCGACCGATACTCCGCCGGCAATCAATGGTCGACCTATCGGCCAAGTGTCGGCTGCTATATCGACTGAAATATCTGCCGACAGCCGGTCGATATGTCGGCCGATATCTCAGTTGATGCATCGGTCGATATGTCGACTGACATATCTCAGTCGTGATATCGGCCGAGTGTCAACCGATATGTTGACTGACATATCGGTCGACACTTGGCCGATATGTCGACCAATACATCGGTCGAGTGTCAGTCAATATGTTGATCGATATATCGGTCAGGGGGTGCACAAAATACACATGATCCGAAAAACCTATTGTGTTTAAGGTTTATAAACAGATTAATACTTGAAGATTAGCAGACTTAGGCATTTTGTTGTTCTTCCCAAATATATTAGTTAGACTTTATTTTAAGAGGGTACCTAACAATTGATAGTAATAGAAGATGTTACTTCTTATTGGAGGTCTCTCTGTTAGTGGGTCAGCATTATGTAATTTGGGAATAGAAAATATATTTCTTACCCAGTTGTTATATTTTTTCTTTTGAAGGAGTTGCTTCATCACTGTAAAGTCCTTGATGTCCGGTGGAGAACATTACGAAATATCCAGGTGTGTTCTCTACCATGGAAGCAATTTGATTAGTCAAGCTAGATAGCTCTGTCACTTCCCATAGTAGAAAATATTAAGCATTTTTTTATGTTTCCAATAATAACATCTGTTGTCAAAAGTGCCTCTATTTTTATTAATAACTGCTTCCACTTTTAACAACTGCAAATATCTTTTCACCTATTGTGGAGTGTACCGCATTTTGAGGTGAAAAAAATAAAGAAATAAATCTCTTTATTATCCAACTGCACTTTGTAGAGTACAAATAACGCTTAAAACGAGTACAAATATCACACGGTATTTGTACTCCAGAGGACCGGTTTGACAGGTTTGTTGCAGTTGACCAATCAGTTAACTGGATTTCCCGCGCCAATTCCGTTCCGCTTCGCATAGTCCTGTCACACATTCCCCATAAATATTTTTTTCCGCCAAATTCGCCTGCAAAGACATAACAATTTGGCATGTTGGATAATAAATCTCTTATTAGATGTTTTGTAGTGTAGTATCGCTGAGAATTTTTACTCGTTGTTTGTATTTTGACTCGCCCTACGGGCGCGCCAAAATACGGCACAACTTGTTAAAAATACTCAGCGATACTATACAACAAAATGTCTAATACGATATATTTATTTCAGTTTATTTATTCCTAGCCACGTTATGCTTCAGAAACCAGAGATAACCACTGACCTGATGTGATACTTGGCTTGTATGCAGGCATTACTTTGTATGCAAGTCTCTGCACAGGTTCAACTTGCAGCTACTTACGACCACTTATGAGTCCATTTGGCCAGGGCTTAATGTGTAATATTGTAATTTTTTCGTCATCAGTTGCTGTTAAATAATGGATTCCTCATCTCCATCCTGGTGTCTGTGTCTTCTGGGGATATTGAGAAAATCTCAATTGATAAAAGCTTAGCTGGAAAAGTTCCTGATCCAATAAACAAAGGTGTGTATCACATGATGGTTGTCATCATCATTGGTAATTTGTCTACTTGGTAGTATTTAGTTTATGAATTCATTAATGAATGAACAGGTTGATACTGAATCAGCTGGTGAATAAGCGCATTTGAAAGTTAGCCAGTGTCAAGGAATCATTTGCGAATGCTACAATTCTCCAAAGGCAAATTTACAGACAGTCAGGGCATCTGAACTCTGCAGAGGTTGGAGGTGTATTGGCAGCCCTTGAATTTAAACTGCTAATGAATTAAGATCTGCATCGATATATTGGCATTTTTATTCAAGGCAGCATACTTCACTTATTAATTTCTATTTCACAGTGACTCTGTCTGCTTATTCTTTGCAATCTGGAACAAACAAAAATTATAATTTATGTACAACTTTTAACCCATAGCATATAATTTGAGGGATGGTCAGTTGAGGGATCATGTTGGTTTAGTTACAAGTGGGGTAACTAGTTTTAATTAATTTTTAACAATTTATGTTTTCATAGATGTTTGACTGTCTGGTTCTTTTTACATGGATCACAGTTACCTACTTGACATTCAGTCTATTGATTATTTTGTTGCTTTTCAGCAATTGTGACAGACTCCTTCCTCTTGTTTTCACTTGTGGAGAAAGCCAAACTTTGTTACATACATTTTAACAAGAAACCAAGCCTTGACTTTAAAAAGCTTGAAAAAATGTCAGGATTGGAGCCAAAGGTATTCATTTTTGATAATAGTGTATAAATCCTCAGAGAGGCACTATGGCCTCACAGTTAGTGTGCTTGTCTCCGGATCAAGCAGTGTAGATTAGAGCCCTGGCAGGGGATACGGCATTGTTTCTTGGGCAAGACACTTTTAATTATTCTCTTAGGGCCTCTCTCTACCCAGGAATATAAGTGGTACTGGCAACCTTAATGCTCGGAGTAAGGCTGCAATGGACTAGCATCCAATCCAAGGGGGGTGGGGGTAGAATACTAAGTACCCCATGTCTCTGTGGAAAACAATAATAATGACCCGCCAATGTTTTAAAATGGTATTGAGGGTTTGCCATCAATGCTGGGCTGGTACGCCCCCGGGGCACTCGATATATCCCTGGGTGGGAAGGTGCGGCCTGGCCCCTCATACCCTGACCCTGTTTAAGACACATATCGCTGATTTTCCTACCCTGTTTACGACAGAATTCCAATTTTTGATACCCTGTTTAAGACATAGATTAAAAGTTGCGGTTACAAATTGTGTGGCTTTCTTGCTGTGTAATCAATGGAAATTTAATGTGCCTGGTATCAATGCCAAAGTCAACAGAAGTCAATATTAATTTACAAGAGCTTGTCAAAATTTTGCTGTTTATCGCCCAAGAAAAGATATCCTATTTAAGGCAAAAATTGATAAATCGATACCCTGATTAAGACAAAAAATGACAAATTCGATACCCTGTTTAAGACAAAAATCCCAAAAAACATACCCTGACTGGCCGCATGTCCTCATTAAGCCCTTATAAGGGAGTACCCCGGGGGTACGCCATACAGGAAGGTACTTATTTCAATCAATGAACTACCACTGTATTGGTCATGAAATCTTCTGGCTAAATTATGTGTGTTGTGGTTTGTTTTTTTTGGTTTAAGGACGTTCGCGCCCATTGCTACTGCGCATCTTTAGTGCGCACGCTATTTATTGGTCACGCACATGCCACGTCATTTTCAAGTGCTCGACCTATGAGGCATGAACAACAACCTACCCAACCACATGATATAATTATAGCCTCACCCTACAAAAAGCTGTTTTAAGGTCATTCCCCAGTATTGCATTGCGCATCCCTACTGCGCATAGTTTTACACGTGATTAGCACGCGCACATTAGAAAATGGCGGCTTTTTCTTTACGACTGGACCTCGCCAAAGAGGTAAATCATCATTTTCTCGAAAACGACTACGGTGACCTATAATTTTTTTCTGTCGTTTTGAATTGAGTAGTAAATTTCTCTATGTAAAATAACTATGGGCCAATTCTCAGTTTTGAGAAAAAAACAATCGTCGGAAACGTGAATTTAGCAAGCAATCGTGGTGCTTTTATAAGGATTTATATGGTATAAACGAGGTGCTGTTGCTCCTAAACGAACATGGGGACCCCTCATTTTTATTTCCAAATTTAAGTTCCTATAATATAAACAATCAATTGGCAAAGTTTGAGAAAAATCTCAGTTTAGGTTCTATTTCAGTGGAATGACCTTAATCAAAGTATCAATGTGGTGTATCATTTTCAACTATAGTGGACTTAGAATGTTTTAAACTTTTTTTCTGTTTCCAGACATCATTTGTTGATATTCCTGGGCCATCAAGCAAGAGACTGAACAGACATTTGTCTCTCAACTCAAGGCAAGACATGGTAAGTAATCTTGAACGATCGATCTTCTACATGTATTGTACAAATGTATAAAGTTCCTCGTCATTTTTTGGCACTTGATGTCAGGGTGAGGGATTTCATCATGCAGTTTTGCACCAATCAACGTATTTCACAGCTTTCTTGTTTTGTTATTTTTAAAGCTTGCTGTTCATTTGTTACTAGTTGCATCATGTTCTTGCTCTATACTTTCATCAACTGCATGTATGCCAAAGAGTACACACGACTTTACCATGAAAACTTAACTTTTAACAAAATGCATTTAACTGTCAGGTGCTGGTGTGGTGGTGTAGTCACACTGAAGAAGCTTGGCCGTGGTCTCCAATGTCAGGAGAGAAAGACAGAGCAAACCTAGTCATCTTTAGTCTAAACGGGTAATGTTATAATCATACCATACCACACTACATTACCACACCAAACAACACCATACCATCCATATTAATTCAAATTATACCGGTAACTACTAGTAATAGTTCTCACTAAATCTGTCCCCGCTTCTATTTTATCCCTGGAGGATATAAAGTTCTTATAAAATTTCACTGTGTATAAGGAATCTTTTATTTATTGTATGAACTAGAATTTCATAACCAACACATTCTGTCTAACTCATTCTATCACATGATATTCTTTACATAATACTCTCACGAAGTACATTCTGGAAAAAATTAAAGTATCAAACCACTCTGTTGTTCTAGTTTGATACTGAAACCATTTGTTTTGATATATGAGGACTCTTCAAGCAAATGTATCTCGAAAGCACAACGGAAGTTGAGATTTTTTCCAAGGTGTAAACAGAAGAATTGCGTTACAGTCACCATATATGCAAATTAGAGTCAAGCTTTTGTCCTCAACGAAAACGCCGCAAAACATTTACATTTACATTTGGATCTCTGCCAGTCAACCCAGCCGTCACATGGGCTCTGCGCTACGTAAAAGAAGTAAAAGTACTTAAGCGATTCAAATAAACATGATCTTTATACGTGTTGTGTTTGGGTTGAATCTGTTGACCCCGTTGCTGATTTGTGTCCGACAAATCAACTTCTGTACCAAACAGTTCAATCTGGCACTGCTGAATAACCTTTGAATTCAAGATATATGAAGAAATCACTGTTATGACAAATACTCGCTTCAAAATATATTTTGGCAAATATCTTCCTCTCCTTCTCGTGGAGCAATCTTCCTCGATCTCTTCCTCGTGTTCGTAGTTGCAAGAATTACCCATGTAGCATTGCCTTGCGAGCTGACTGAAAAATTAACCGGGACCACCGTGCGCACCTAGAATCTTCAAATTGGGATTGATTCGCATACTACACCAATATTTCACACATTCTTTATACGTATACGCGGGGGAGACTATTAATAATGCCTCCTCGGGTTTTGGCCTCTGGGCCCAAACACTGCGGGGGCAAGAAAGTTGGGAGTTTTGAGGTCATCCCCATGCGGAAGAAACTTGCCTAAAAAAGTTACTAATTCATGACGCAGGGTTCGTACAGGTCATGGAAAACCTGGAAAGTCATGGAATTTTACAATTTCATTTTCCAGGCCTGGAAAGTCCTGAAATTTAGGTGTAGGTCATGGAAAGTCATGGGAAATCAGTATGTTTTCTATGAATGAAAGGCATTAAGATCCAAAGTTGAAAAATTAACTGGCAAGTCCAAAAATCAAATGTAATTTCAGCTGAATAAATGATTGTTTTGACACTACTGCTGGAGGGAAATAGCTTAACTTAGGTCATGGAATATTTCAAAAAGTCATGGAAAAAGTCATGGAAAGTCATGGAATTTTGACAGGTCATAAGTGTACGAACCCTGTGACAGTCAGTAATGCTAGATAATTAAAAATATACTTTAGGCAATTAAACTGTACGAGTTAAAATTAAGTATCTTGCCCCAGAACACAACTCGGACCTCAGCTATGGCTAGGACTTGTACTTGGACCGCTGAGTCCAGAGTCTAGTGCGCTAACCAATATTATTATTCAAATTTCATACACTGTACGAATTCTGATTTCTGATTGGTTGATTTGTACCACGTGACACTGGGTTATGACGAAACAACCTCCTTGACATCATTATCGTGGTGTAATAGCCGTGGTGTAAATTCAATACACCACTGTCATTACACCATGGCTTCGGCTGACTCAAAGTTTGACGATTTTTGTTTGCAGTGTATTCAATTTGAATAATAAAAATGTTAACGCACTTATTGCTCATGAATTATCAGGATTTACCTGCACTCGTTCAGTAACAATGAACTCGAAATTTTCAATACCGGTATTGAAATTTCTCGTTCATTGTTAGTGAATTCATGCAGGTAAATCCCGATAATTCACTTGCTGAGTGTGTTAAACTGTAAATAAAAGCTACTGCATTTCGACATTCCGTCCACAGGGAGGATTACTTCTAGTGAGATCATGCTACCCTGATCTGGTTGGAGATCTTTAAATTTTCCTCCTTTGATTTTTGTTATTAGGCCAAAGATGGAGATGTTGTGCTATGTCAGGACAGAGTGTGACCCTATGCATGCAGCATTTAGGTCAGTATCTGTACCTGTACAGGCAAGTAAGAATAAGAGATGCATGTTAAAATGTTCAAATAAGACTTTTTTGTACTTCACTTTTGTTTCCAGTAAATTTTGTTATTTATCTATATTGATGATCCCTGAAATACAATGAATTTCGCCACAGTGAAATCTGTATAAAACGGACGCCATATTAAATGATATAATGAGCCCTTAAATTTTCTTCACATATTCACAAATAAACCTGCAATCAGCAGACACCTCTGTTAAGTGGATGCAGACACCATGATTATTTATTTAAGCCATTTTGTTGCACAAAACCTGGACACTTGCAGTAATTTTTGGTTTCATTTTTATTTAGTTTTAATCAGCCACACCATGTACTCAGCTTGGAGCAGTCATCAACAGGGGAGGAGACTCCAGTGTTGACAGCTGTATTTATGAGTACAATGGCACCAAGGTTTGTTGCATAAAAAATGATTCTTTATAGCAATTAGATTATGAGCTTAGGATCCATATCACATCGTAGTTAACTAGCATGCAGCCTGAGCCAAATCTCATGCACAAAAAATCAAGAACAAATTTGTTCAAAAGTTAAATGTAAATCCTCATTTCACAGATCCACATTGAAAACAGAAAAAAACAGTTGTCATTTTTTTTAAACAAGCACAGACTGCTAGGCTGCTAAGTTTACTGTCCACAACAGAATAGATAGTGAGTAGCGTGGCCAATCTGAGAACAGCATTTGTGATTGAACGCTAATAGAATTAATAAGTATGATTATGGCTGTGACAAGCTAAATGGCTGCCCCTTAATCACAAGGGTACACAGTCATCTTTTTACTTTTACATTTTTAGCAATCAAAATAAAATCATTACGATCTTTTAGACAATCTTTGGTTGCATTTATTTTTTCAACAGATTGAAAAAGTAACTACTACTACTGTTCCTGTAAAAGGTATAATATTTTAATAATTATATTTAAATAATTATATAGTTATGTACATTTCTAATCAACAGAGTTAGCTGTAAGGGTTTTTAAGAACTCAGGCACCAGCATCATATAATTGTCAATTTTCTGCATTATAAGGATTTATTTAGTGGATGAATTCTCCATGTTTTTTTAAAACAATTTTCTTATTCATCGTCTTTGTGTGGCACATTGAGACAAAGTGAAATTTGGATTTGAAAAGAAACTAGTGATAGGCTAAAATGCTACACATTTGATGATGAAAAACTTGGTTGTAAATACATCCATCAAATTTGATCGATAAATTTTGGATCCATTGCTGTGTGCTTAAGCTTACAACCATAACTGTTTTAATTTACTACAAATTTGCAGAATATTCAATTTTTATGCAAATTGCTATCATGAAATCTTTGTAGTTATATTTACTTTCCAGCCCTCTCCGAAGGGCATAATAGCTGATTGGGAAATAATCCTTTGTCAAGGTAACTCTTTTCCTATAATAATTTATTTTCTGTATTGTAGCTCCAATAGTTGTTCAACAAAGAAACCATGCTGAAGACAAGTTGCTGCTTGGGTGTGAAGATGGCATGCTTGTAAGCCAACATTTTTAGTTTTTTTATAACTTAAGTTAAAATCGGTATTTTGTCTTCATCATTATCATCATCATCATCATCATCATTATCCATCTTCGATCCACATTGCACCATGTCATAGGATGCATAAGGCATCATTACTTTATGGTATTGTAGTGAAAAACTGTTTGCTTACAATGATAAATGACTATAAAGATATACCTTGTATTCTGTGCTCTGCAAATGATTTATTTTAACTAGTGTTTGCTTGATTCATATTATGTTTTGTTAGATGCTGTATGATGATCACAGAAGAGTGACACAGATGACAAAAGCTACTCTGGTAAGACACACAGCCAGGCTCTAGAACACATTAACAAGGGTATCACTTTGTTTACATGTTAGTGGATAATATAAATCATGGATGTCAAGTTTTCAAAGATCAAACAGTATATGGGGAGCAGGGATGGCGCAGTCGTGAGGGCGCTCGCCTCCCACCAATGTGTCCCAGTTTCGATTCTCGGACCCGGAGTCATGTGGATTGGGTTTGTTGTTGGTTCTCTACTCTGCTCCGAGAGGTTTTTCCCCGGGTACTCCAGTTTCCCCCTCTCGTTAATCCAAATTCCAATTCGATCCAGAATGCACGGACATCGTTGAAGGAGTTCTTGTGAACTCCTTGGTGCTCCGTGGGTAAACAAATTACATTTACATAATTCTGGCTTTTGCACCACGATCTCAAAGGTTGTGGATATGAATCCTGTTAGAGTTGGAAGAGCATCTCCAGTAACATGTGCTGAGCTGTCAGACGGAATACCATGAGTAGTGTCTTGCTGTACATGTATTCCACTATCTATCTAACTGACCCTATTAAAGGTAGCATATCTGATAGATTAGCTACTGGACTTGAAATCCAGAGGAAAAAACGTACAAGTCCCAGTCTTAAACCATTGATTATCATTATCCATTGTCATGTCTCTTTAGATTCCATCAATTATCCAGTGGCATCCTGGTGATGCTGTGGTGCTTGTGTGCAGCACTGATGGGGACATCCAGGTGAAAATGTGATAAACATACAGGTTCATTAATTTTTACAATTTCAATGGAACCCCATGTCAATTGCAGTTATGCTTGGATCCTATTAATCTGAATTACCATTTGAGACTTTAGTGAGACTTCTTAATCTCACCAGTAATGGGCCATGAAAATCTGGTTGTGAATTTCAGAGGGGACCTCCGGTTAGTTTGCTTGTCTCTGGATTGAGCAGGCCAGGTTTGAGCCCTGGCTGGGGACATTGTACAGTGTCCCTCCCGCCCAAACAGCAAACGTAATGCTGGGAGTAACCCTGGGATGGACTAGCATCCCATCCAGGGGAGAGTGGAAATACTCCTGGTCACTTCATGCTACAGAAACTGGGATAAGCTCCGGCCTGATGGGCCACATGACTTGTATGGAGACTTTACCCTTAAGTAAAGTTACAAATATTCTTACCAAAATTTAGTTTGATTGATATTAAAGGGGCATAACAATGAGGTGGTTGTATATAAGGCACACTGCTTTGTTCAACTTCTCAGTTTTACAAGAAGTGATCAACGAGTATAATTTCAGGTGTGCTCATTAAATCTGATGCAGTTATCTATCTTCCTCTGCGAGGTAGCATGGCCGAGTGGTTAGAGCACCGGATTTGAAATCCATAGGTTGCGGTTTCAAATCCCGTTCTGACTGCTAGCTGATGTTGTTCTCGGTAGCCCCGAGTTTAACTTCTCAGCTATGCCTTGTAAATAGCCAACTGGTCTGCCTCCCGCCAGCTGGGATTCTTAACCTAGTTATGTTTATTGAAATATTTATCATTGTTTGTTTACATTGGTCCTGAAAAACCCCAATGGGGAGTGGCCAATTACGCATACATTATACATTTTTTTTAAATTAATAAAATTAATTGCTGGGCAGACAGAAATTAACACCATTGGCAACATTAATTTTGCACCTTTGTGAGGAACAAAGGCTTAAATTTTATCATAAATTGTGATTGTATGATTAGTTTTCGAATTAGGCATGGAATTTAAGTGTCATTTCTAGTTGAACAATAAATACTTTGATTATAATATAATATAACACATACCATATTATGGCATGTGTTTCTAGCCGATATAATGTGTGCTCTGATTGGTTCATGCATTCTGATTCCAGGGTATCATTCTCCCACAATACCCATGGCCGATTATGGGCCTGCAAAAACAAAGCAAGAAGCCATATAATAAACAACTTATTAACCTTAAAGGTTTCATTGGTCTTTACGGGAAAATCTTAAACCGAGACTTTACTGCACTGAACCGAGCCATAGCAAGGTCATACAGCAAGCCAAGGTTTGAGATTTTCCTGTAAAGACCAATGAAACCTTTAAGGTTAATAAGTTGTTTATTATATGGCTTCTTGCTTTGTTTTTGCAGGCCCATAATCGGCCATGGGTATTGTGGGAGAATGATACCCTGGAATCAGAATGCATGAACCAATCAGAGCACACATTATATCGGCTAGAAACACATGCCATAATATGGTATGTGTTATATTATATTATAATCAAAGTATTTATTGTTCAACTAGAAATGACACTTAAATTCCATGCCTAATTCGAAAACTAATCATACAATCACAATTTATGATAAAATTTAAGCCTTTGTTCCTCACAAAGGTGCAAAATTAATGTTGCCAATGGTGTTAATTTCTGTCTGCCCAGCAATTAATTTTATTAATTTAAAAAAAATGTATAATGTATGCGTAATTGGCCACTCCCCATTGGGGTTTTTCAGGACCAATGTAAACAAACAATGATAAATATTTCAATAAACATAACTAGGTTAAGAATCCCAGCTGGCGGGAGGCAGACCAGTTGGCTATTTACAAGGCATAGCTGAGAAGTTAAACTCGGGGCTACCGAGAACAACATCAGCTAGCAGTCAGAACGGGATTTGAAACCGCAACCTATGGATTTCAAATCCGGTGCTCTAACCACTCGGCCATGCTACCTCGCAGAGGAAGATAGATAACTGCATCAGATTTAATGAGCACACCTGAAATTATACTCGTTGATCACTTCTTGTAAAACTGAGAAGTTGAACAAAGCAGTGTGCCTTATATACAACCACCTCATTGTTATGCCCCTTTAATATCAATCAAACTAAATTTTGGTAAGAATATTTGTAACTTTACTTAAGGGTAAAGTCTCCATACAAGTCATGTGGCCCATCAGGCCGGAGCTTATCCCAGTTTCTGTAGCATGAAGTGACCAGGAGTATTTCCACTCTCCCCTGGATGGGATGCTAGTCCATCCCAGGGTTACTCCCAGCATTACGTTTGCTGTTTGGGCGGGAGGGACACTGTACAATGTCCCCAGCCAGGGCTCAAACCTGGCCTGCTCAATCCAGAGACAAGCAAACTAACCGGAGGTCCCCTCTGAAATTCACAACCAGATTTTCATGGCCCATTACTGGTGAGATTAAGAAGTCTCACTAAAGTCTCAAATGGTAATTCAGATTAATAGGATCCAAGCATAACTGCAATTGACATGGGGTTCCATTGAAATTGTAAAAATTAATGAACCTGTATGTTTATCACATTTTCACCTGGATGTCCCCATCAGTGCTGCACACAAGCACCACAGCATCACCAGGATGCCACTGGATAATTGATGGAATCTAAAGAGACATGACAATGGATAATGATAATCAATGGTTTAAGACTGGGACTTGTACGTTTTTTCCTCTGGATTTCAAGTCCAGTAGCTAATCTATCAGATATGCTACCTTTAATAGGGTCAGTTAGATAGATAGTGGAATACATGTACAGCAAGACACTACTCATGGTATTCCGTCTGACAGCTCAGCACATGTTACTGGAGATGCTCTTCCAACTCTAACAGGATTCATATCCACAACCTTTGAGATCGTGGTGCAAAAGCCAGAATTATGTAAATGTAATTTGTTTACCCACGGAGCACCAAGGAGTTCACAAGAACTCCTTCAACGATGTCCGTGCATTCTGGATCGAATTGGAAATTTGGATTAACGAGAGGGGGAAACTGGAGTACCCGGGGAAAAACCTCTCGGAGCAGAGTAGAGAACCAACAACAAACCCAATCCACATGACTCCGGGTCCGAGAATCGAAACTGGGACACATTGGTGGGAGGCGAGCGCCCTCACGACTGCGCCATCCCTGCTCCCCATATACTGTTTGATCTTTGAAAACTTGACATCCATGATTTATATTATCCACTAACATGTAAACAAAGTGATACCCTTGTTAATGTGTTCTAGAGCCTGGCTGTGTGTCTTACCAGAGTAGCTTTTGTCATCTGTGTCACTCTTCTGTGATCATCATACAGCATCTAACAAAACATAATATGAATCAAGCAAACACTAGTTAAAATAAATCATTTGCAGAGCACAGAATACAAGGTATATCTTTATAGTCATTTATCATTGTAAGCAAACAGTTTTTCACTACAATACCATAAAGTAATGATGCCTTATGCATCCTATGACATGGTGCAATGTGGATCGAAGATGGATAATGATGATGATGATGATGATGATAATGATGAAGACAAAATACCGATTTTAACTTAAGTTATAAAAAAACTAAAAATGTTGGCTTACAAGCATGCCATCTTCACACCCAAGCAGCAACTTGTCTTCAGCATGGTTTCTTTGTTGAACAACTATTGGAGCTACAATACAGAAAATAAATTATTATAGGAAAAGAGTTACCTTGACAAAGGATTATTTCCCAATCAGCTATTATGCCCTTCGGAGAGGGCTGGAAAGTAAATATAACTACAAAGATTTCATGATAGCAATTTGCATAAAAATTGAATATTCTGCAAATTTGTAGTAAATTAAAACAGTTATGGTTGTAAGCTTAAGCACACAGCAATGGATCCAAAATTTATCGATCAAATTTGATGGATGTATTTACAACCAAGTTTTTCATCATCAAATGTGTAGCATTTTAGCCTATCACTAGTTTCTTTTCAAATCCAAATTTCACTTTGTCTCAATGTGCCACACAAAGACGATGAATAAGAAAATTGTTTTAAAAAAACATGGAGAATTCATCCACTAAATAAATCCTTATAATGCAGAAAATTGACAATTATATGATGCTGGTGCCTGAGTTCTTAAAAACCCTTACAGCTAACTCTGTTGATTAGAAATGTACATAACTATATAATTATTTAAATATAATTATTAAAATATTATACCTTTTACAGGAACAGTAGTAGTAGTTACTTTTTCAATCTGTTGAAAAAATAAATGCAACCAAAGATTGTCTAAAAGATCGTAATGATTTTATTTTGATTGCTAAAAATGTAAAAGTAAAAAGATGACTGTGTACCCTTGTGATTAAGGGGCAGCCATTTAGCTTGTCACAGCCATAATCATACTTATTAATTCTATTAGCGTTCAATCACAAATGCTGTTCTCAGATTGGCCACGCTACTCACTATCTATTCTGTTGTGGACAGTAAACTTAGCAGCCTAGCAGTCTGTGCTTGTTTAAAAAAAAATGACAACTGTTTTTTTCTGTTTTCAATGTGGATCTGTGAAATGAGGATTTACATTTAACTTTTGAACAAATTTGTTCTTGATTTTTTGTGCATGAGATTTGGCTCAGGCTGCATGCTAGTTAACTACGATGTGATATGGATCCTAAGCTCATAATCTAATTGCTATAAAGAATCATTTTTTATGCAACAAACCTTGGTGCCATTGTACTCATAAATACAGCTGTCAACACTGGAGTCTCCTCCCCTGTTGATGACTGCTCCAAGCTGAGTACATGGTGTGGCTGATTAAAACTAAATAAAAATGAAACCAAAAATTACTGCAAGTGTCCAGGTTTTGTGCAACAAAATGGCTTAAATAAATAATCATGGTGTCTGCATCCACTTAACAGAGGTGTCTGCTGATTGCAGGTTTATTTGTGAATATGTGAAGAAAATTTAAGGGCTCATTATATCATTTAATATGGCGTCCGTTTTATACAGATTTCACTGTGGCGAAATTCATTGTATTTCAGGGATCATCAATATAGATAAATAACAAAATTTACTGGAAACAAAAGTGAAGTACAAAAAAGTCTTATTTGAACATTTTAACATGCATCTCTTATTCTTACTTGCCTGTACAGGTACAGATACTGACCTAAATGCTGCATGCATAGGGTCACACTCTGTCCTGACATAGCACAACATCTCCATCTTTGGCCTAATAACAAAAATCAAAGGAGGAAAATTTAAAGATCTCCAACCAGATCAGGGTAGCATGATCTCACTAGAAGTAATCCTCCCTGTGGACGGAATGTCGAAATGCAGTAGCTTTTATTTACAGTTTAACACACTCAGCAAGTGAATTATCGGGATTTACCTGCATGAATTCACTAACAATGAACGAGAAATTTCAATACCGGTATTGAAAATTTCGAGTTCATTGTTACTGAACGAGTGCAGGTAAATCCTGATAATTCATGAGCAATAAGTGCGTTAACATTTTTATTATTCAAATTGAATACACTGCAAACAAAAATCGTCAAACTTTGAGTCAGCCGAAGCCATGGTGTAATGACAGTGGTGTATTGAATTTACACCACGGCTATTACACCACGATAATGATGTCAAGGAGGTTGTTTCGTCATAACCCAGTGTCACGTGGTACAAATCAACCAATCAGAAATCAGAATTCGTACAGTGTATGAAATTTGAATAATAATATTGGTTAGCGCACTAGACTCTGGACTCAGCGGTCCAAGTACAAGTCCTAGCCATAGCTGAGGTCCGAGTTGTGTTCTGGGGCAAGATACTTAATTTTAACTCGTACAGTTTAATTGCCTAAAGTATATTTTTAATTATCTAGCATTACTGACTGTCACAGGGTTCGTACACTTATGACCTGTCAAAATTCCATGACTTTCCATGACTTTTTCCATGACTTTTTGAAATATTCCATGACCTAAGTTAAGCTATTTCCCTCCAGCAGTAGTGTCAAAACAATCATTTATTCAGCTGAAATTACATTTGATTTTTGGACTTGCCAGTTAATTTTTCAACTTTGGATCTTAATGCCTTTCATTCATAGAAAACATACTGATTTCCCATGACTTTCCATGACCTACACCTAAATTTCAGGACTTTCCAGGCCTGGAAAATGAAATTGTAAAATTCCATGACTTTCCAGGTTTTCCATGACCTGTACGAACCCTGCGTCATGAATTAGTAACTTTTTTAGGCAAGTTTCTTCCGCATGGGGATGACCTCAAAACTCCCAACTTTCTTGCCCCCGCAGTGTTTGGGCCCAGAGGCCAAAACCCGAGGAGGCATTATTAATAGTCTCCCCCGCGTATACGTATAAAGAATGTGTGAAATATTGGTGTAGTATGCGAATCAATCCCAATTTGAAGATTCTAGGTGCGCACGGTGGTCCCGGTTAATTTTTCAGTCAGCTCGCAAGGCAATGCTACATGGGTAATTCTTGCAACTACGAACACGAGGAAGAGATCGAGGAAGATTGCTCCACGAGAAGGAGAGGAAGATATTTGCCAAAATATATTTTGAAGCGAGTATTTGTCATAACAGTGATTTCTTCATATATCTTGAATTCAAAGGTTATTCAGCAGTGCCAGATTGAACTGTTTGGTACAGAAGTTGATTTGTCGGACACAAATCAGCAACGGGGTCAACAGATTCAACCCAAACACAACACGTATAAAGATCATGTTTATTTGAATCGCTTAAGTACTTTTACTTCTTTTACGTAGCGCAGAGCCCATGTGACGGCTGGGTTGACTGGCAGAGATCCAAATGTAAATGTAAATGTTTTGCGGCGTTTTCGTTGAGGACAAAAGCTTGACTCTAATTTGCATATATGGTGACTGTAACGCAATTCTTCTGTTTACACCTTGGAAAAAATCTCAACTTCCGTTGTGCTTTCGAGATACATTTGCTTGAAGAGTCCTCATATATCAAAACAAATGGTTTCAGTATCAAACTAGAACAACAGAGTGGTTTGATACTTTAATTTTTTCCAGAATGTACTTCGTGAGAGTATTATGTAAAGAATATCATGTGATAGAATGAGTTAGACAGAATGTGTTGGTTATGAAATTCTAGTTCATACAATAAATAAAAGATTCCTTATACACAGTGAAATTTTATAAGAACTTTATATCCTCCAGGGATAAAATAGAAGCGGGGACAGATTTAGTGAGAACTATTACTAGTAGTTACCGGTATAATTTGAATTAATATGGATGGTATGGTGTTGTTTGGTGTGGTAATGTAGTGTGGTATGGTATGATTATAACATTACCCGTTTAGACTAAAGATGACTAGGTTTGCTCTGTCTTTCTCTCCTGACATTGGAGACCACGGCCAAGCTTCTTCAGTGTGACTACACCACCACACCAGCACCTGACAGTTAAATGCATTTTGTTAAAAGTTAAGTTTTCATGGTAAAGTCGTGTGTACTCTTTGGCATACATGCAGTTGATGAAAGTATAGAGCAAGAACATGATGCAACTAGTAACAAATGAACAGCAAGCTTTAAAAATAACAAAACAAGAAAGCTGTGAAATACGTTGATTGGTGCAAAACTGCATGATGAAATCCCTCACCCTGACATCAAGTGCCAAAAAATGACGAGGAACTTTATACATTTGTACAATACATGTAGAAGATCGATCGTTCAAGATTACTTACCATGTCTTGCCTTGAGTTGAGAGACAAATGTCTGTTCAGTCTCTTGCTTGATGGCCCAGGAATATCAACAAATGATGTCTGGAAACAGAAAAAAAGTTTAAAACATTCTAAGTCCACTATAGTTGAAAATGATACACCACATTGATACTTTGATTAAGGTCATTCCACTGAAATAGAACCTAAACTGAGATTTTTCTCAAACTTTGCCAATTGATTGTTTATATTATAGGAACTTAAATTTGGAAATAAAAATGAGGGGTCCCCATGTTCGTTTAGGAGCAACAGCACCTCGTTTATACCATATAAATCCTTATAAAAGCACCACGATTGCTTGCTAAATTCACGTTTCCGACGATTGTTTTTTTCTCAAAACTGAGAATTGGCCCATAGTTATTTTACATAGAGAAATTTACTACTCAATTCAAAACGACAGAAAAAAATTATAGGTCACCGTAGTCGTTTTCGAGAAAATGATGATTTACCTCTTTGGCGAGGTCCAGTCGTAAAGAAAAAGCCGCCATTTTCTAATGTGCGCGTGCTAATCACGTGTAAAACTATGCGCAGTAGGGATGCGCAATGCAATACTGGGGAATGACCTTAAAACAGCTTTTTGTAGGGTGAGGCTATAATTATATCATGTGGTTGGGTAGGTTGTTGTTCATGCCTCATAGGTCGAGCACTTGAAAATGACGTGGCATGTGCGTGACCAATAAATAGCGTGCGCACTAAAGATGCGCAGTAGCAATGGGCGCGAACGTCCTTAAACCAAAAAAAACAAACCACAACACACATAATTTAGCCAGAAGATTTCATGACCAATACAGTGGTAGTTCATTGATTGAAATAAGTACCTTCCTGTATGGCGTACCCCCGGGGTACTCCCTTATAAGGGCTTAATGAGGACATGCGGCCAGTCAGGGTATGTTTTTTGGGATTTTTGTCTTAAACAGGGTATCGAATTTGTCATTTTTTGTCTTAATCAGGGTATCGATTTATCAATTTTTGCCTTAAATAGGATATCTTTTCTTGGGCGATAAACAGCAAAATTTTGACAAGCTCTTGTAAATTAATATTGACTTCTGTTGACTTTGGCATTGATACCAGGCACATTAAATTTCCATTGATTACACAGCAAGAAAGCCACACAATTTGTAACCGCAACTTTTAATCTATGTCTTAAACAGGGTATCAAAAATTGGAATTCTGTCGTAAACAGGGTAGGAAAATCAGCGATATGTGTCTTAAACAGGGTCAGGGTATGAGGGGCCAGGCCGCACCTTCCCACCCAGGGATATATCGAGTGCCCCGGGGGCGTACCAGCCCAGCATTGATGGCAAACCCTCAATACCATTTTAAAACATTGGCGGGTCATTATTATTGTTTTCCACAGAGACATGGGGTACTTAGTATTCTACCCCCACCCCCCTTGGATTGGATGCTAGTCCATTGCAGCCTTACTCCGAGCATTAAGGTTGCCAGTACCACTTATATTCCTGGGTAGAGAGAGGCCCTAAGAGAATAATTAAAAGTGTCTTGCCCAAGAAACAATGCCGTATCCCCTGCCAGGGCTCTAATCTACACTGCTTGATCCGGAGACAAGCACACTAACTGTGAGGCCATAGTGCCTCTCTGAGGATTTATACACTATTATCAAAAATGAATACCTTTGGCTCCAATCCTGACATTTTTTCAAGCTTTTTAAAGTCAAGGCTTGGTTTCTTGTTAAAATGTATGTAACAAAGTTTGGCTTTCTCCACAAGTGAAAACAAGAGGAAGGAGTCTGTCACAATTGCTGAAAAGCAACAAAATAATCAATAGACTGAATGTCAAGTAGGTAACTGTGATCCATGTAAAAAGAACCAGACAGTCAAACATCTATGAAAACATAAATTGTTAAAAATTAATTAAAACTAGTTACCCCACTTGTAACTAAACCAACATGATCCCTCAACTGACCATCCCTCAAATTATATGCTATGGGTTAAAAGTTGTACATAAATTATAATTTTTGTTTGTTCCAGATTGCAAAGAATAAGCAGACAGAGTCACTGTGAAATAGAAATTAATAAGTGAAGTATGCTGCCTTGAATAAAAATGCCAATATATCGATGCAGATCTTAATTCATTAGCAGTTTAAATTCAAGGGCTGCCAATACACCTCCAACCTCTGCAGAGTTCAGATGCCCTGACTGTCTGTAAATTTGCCTTTGGAGAATTGTAGCATTCGCAAATGATTCCTTGACACTGGCTAACTTTCAAATGCGCTTATTCACCAGCTGATTCAGTATCAACCTGTTCATTCATTAATGAATTCATAAACTAAATACTACCAAGTAGACAAATTACCAATGATGATGACAACCATCATGTGATACACACCTTGTTTATTGGATCAGGAACTTTTCCAGCTAAGCTTTTATCAATTGAGATTTTCTCAATATCCCCAGAAGACACAGACACCAGGATGGAGATGAGGAATCCATTATTTAACAGCAACTGATGACGAAAAAATTACAATATTACACATTAAGCCCTGGCCAAATGGACTCATAAGTGGTCGTAAGTAGCTGCAAGTTGAACCTGTGCAGAGACTTGCATACAAAGTAATGCCTGCATACAAGCCAAGTATCACATCAGGTCAGTGGTTATCTCTGGTTTCTGAAGCATAACGTGGCTAGGAATAAATAAACTGAAATAAATATATCGTATTAGACATTTTGTTGTATAGTATCGCTGAGTATTTTTAACAAGTTGTGCCGTATTTTGGCGCGCCCGTAGGGCGAGTCAAAATACAAACAACGAGTAAAAATTCTCAGCGATACTACACTACAAAACATCTAATAAGAGATTTATTATCCAACATGCCAAATTGTTATGTCTTTGCAGGCGAATTTGGCGGAAAAAAATATTTATGGGGAATGTGTGACAGGACTATGCGAAGCGGAACGGAATTGGCGCGGGAAATCCAGTTAACTGATTGGTCAACTGCAACAAACCTGTCAAACCGGTCCTCTGGAGTACAAATACCGTGTGATATTTGTACTCGTTTTAAGCGTTATTTGTACTCTACAAAGTGCAGTTGGATAATAAAGAGATTTATTTCTTTATTTTTTTCACCTCAAAATGCGGTACACTCCACAATAGGTGAAAAGATATTTGCAGTTGTTAAAAGTGGAAGCAGTTATTAATAAAAATAGAGGCACTTTTGACAACAGATGTTATTATTGGAAACATAAAAAAATGCTTAATATTTTCTACTATGGGAAGTGACAGAGCTATCTAGCTTGACTAATCAAATTGCTTCCATGGTAGAGAACACACCTGGATATTTCGTAATGTTCTCCACCGGACATCAAGGACTTTACAGTGATGAAGCAACTCCTTCAAAAGAAAAAATATAACAACTGGGTAAGAAATATATTTTCTATTCCCAAATTACATAATGCTGACCCACTAACAGAGAGACCTCCAATAAGAAGTAACATCTTCTATTACTATCAATTGTTAGGTACCCTCTTAAAATAAAGTCTAACTAATATATTTGGGAAGAACAACAAAATGCCTAAGTCTGCTAATCTTCAAGTATTAATCTGTTTATAAACCTTAAACACAATAGGTTTTTCGGATCATGTGTATTTTGTGCACCCCCTGACCGATATATCGATCAACATATTGACTGACACTCGACCGATGTATTGGTCGACATATCGGCCAAGTGTCGACCGATATGTCAGTCAACATATCGGTTGACACTCGGCCGATATCACGACTGAGATATGTCAGTCGACATATCGACCGATGCATCAACTGAGATATCGGCCGACATATCGACCGGCTGTCGGCAGATATTTCAGTCGATATAGCAGCCGACACTTGGCCGATAGGTCGACCATTGATTGCCGGCGGAGTATCGGTCGACTGTCAGTGGTATACTGGTCGACTGTCATAATATAACTCAAAAGCTTAGACTGTCAGTGACAGAGGTATAAGTTATACGTCACCCTAAAAAATTTCTGACGGCTTTATGTGCGGATCAAGTGCTGCAAATTCAGTCGTTATTAAGCAAGGCACTCAAGTGAAATACTGCAATACAGATGTATACAAGGCCGTAGCTAGCAGAGGGGAAAGGGGGCAAGTTGCCCCCCCAAAATATTTTGGAACAACAATTTCTTTTTCTAAATATCGGGCAGTAAAGTATCGGCGGAATGTCGGTACCCTATCAATCGACATGTCCGCCGACAATCGGACAACCACTCTCTCTCTGTCGACATATCGACCAACATATCGGTTGAGTGTCGGTCAACATATCGACCGATATATTGGCCGATATGTCAACCAACACATCTCGGTCGACAAATCGACTGACACTGGACTGATATGTCGAACGACATATCGGTCGACACTCGGCCGATATGTCGACCGAGACATCGGTCGAGAGTCGGTCGATATGTTGACCGATATATCGGTCGAGGGGTGCACAAAATACACATGATCCAGTTTTTCTTCTTGAAAGGATATTTTGACACTTGACCCAGAAACTTCTTGAATATATTATAAAATAATTGTTACTAACAAAACTTTAGGTTCTGAGGAATTGCAAAATTATGTATGTAACGATATGTTAAGGACGTTTGCGCGAAAATTTTCCAGTCGGTAGAATTTTTTTAAATTTTTACTGCAAGCAAATAATGAGTTACTTGTGCCAGAAATGCAAAAAAATTGGGGGTCACCATCTTCATTTCAGAGATAAAGTGTGTGGTAAACTGCACTGATTTCGAAAAATTGCCCCATATAACTGAGCACAGTCTGCAGGGGTTTATAGCTAAAAATATCGAAGGTGAGTCAACAGAGGCAAACGATCTTAGTCATATTTTGTAGAAGTGGGTCTGTTGCATAAATAATTCCAAATGTTACTAACATCTTTACAAAATTTAACCCTTTAAGAGGAATTTGAAACTGCCTCACAGATGCGCAAAGAGCTAATAAGAACGGAATTCGATCGTGCATTTTACCAAAAATTCAAATTTCTAGTCGATAGATTTTTTTCATTTTTTCCGTAAAAGTAGAAAATCAGCAGAGAAAATGATCCATCGAAAGAAAAATTGGGGTCACCGAACATCCAAGATTGTTATATCCATGCAAAGCTCTAGCAATGGCCATCCGCCCTATCATTTCCTTATTTTATGACTTAGCGCGCATGCTCATGGATGGCGTGGCATGTGAATTTGCATGCGCAGTAAGGATGCGCAGAAACAATTAGCGAGAACGTCCTTAAATACAGGGTTTGAGCTAGGATTTGATCACTGGGGGACAATTTTTCCCCTTGGCTAACATTTTGGGGGACATTTTTATTTTTAGGGGGACAGACAAATTAATTTTTATTCAACATTTTTTTTTTACATTCATACAGGCAAGCCAACAAAATGATTTTTTTTACCTGATCCTTGTAACACAAGAAAAGTGATACAAACAAGAAAAGTTAAGTCATTGGTGTCCAGACTTTTTCTTTCTCCTCAAAATGTTTCACAGCAGAATCTCATCTCGGCATCCCCTTGTAAACTTCATTCCTCATTTCCTCCCACTGGAAGATTCTAAACACCTCATCCACAAAATTGAGCAGCAAGTCATACTTGACTGTGGCTATGTCCTCCTTGGCCAGCCAGTAGATGGCTCTCATTGCTGTGAGGATGGCTTGCAATTGTTCTCTTAAAACACAGCACTGTGTGCTGTTGAACGTATCCCTTATAGCTTCTTCATTAGCAGCATCCTCATGTTCTTTTCAGTCTTTACGTCTTTGCAGAGTTGAGGTTCTAAAATTTGTACACCCTTTTGCTGATGCAAAAGGGTTCGTCTTTTTAGATTTCAACCATGTGTGATCCTACAGCCAAGGTTTCTGGAAAGTTCGTGATTTTTTCTGTTTCCTTTGATCATCATCAGTTTCTTCCTAATTAATACACGTTCATCTTCTGTATCATTTTTCTCTGATTCAGTCTGGCTTTGATTTGAAGCAAAAAAGCTTTCTATTGTTCAAACATGTTTTCGATGTCACATGTTCAAGATTGCCAGGTGCGTTCAGCATGTTTGGTTGAGAATGAGATTAAACGGACAACGTGCAATAAAATACACTTTTCACATTCTGTTTTAGACTGCAATTTCTGCATTGAACTAAATCTCTTCATGTATGCTTCCATTCGAGTTTTTTCCTTAAATTTTGAAGGGCACAAATTGTCCCCTTGGCCATATTTTTAACAGACAATTTTAATTACAGTGCGGGATTGGCGCAATGGCGTGGCCTGGCTCAAACCCTGTAAATATGTTTTGAAAATTCCCTGTAATAACTGGAAAGCAACACAGAACTAAAACACAAGCTGCAATAACAATATTATTATTGTGTGAGTAACGAGTAACTGAAAAAAAAAGTGAGTTTCTGTCTACATAATATTATTTTATTGCAGTATTCAGAGGAGCTTCTCAAGCCTAATTTGGCACTGCTAGAGTAGATGATGAATCTTAAATCAACTTTACTTCTCTTCTTAAGACCTAATAATTAAGCCATATTCTTATCAACAGACTGTTTCACGCTGTTGTGATGGAGGAAGGAGAAACTGGAAAGTCATGAGACAAAATTACGCACCTCACACTCCTTAAGTGTATCTCTCAACTTCTCAGGTCTACGGTTTTTTGGTGTCCAGGAAACTCCCCTGTCCTCACCCCACAGTCTTCTTTGTTCACAATACACGCCCTCTCCAGCAGAACCTGTTGCATCATTGCATAATTATACAGTACATCAACACACTAAGAGCTTTATTCAATTAAAGGCCAGGGTGTCCAGGATGTGAGATTGACAGGGGTGACGGGGATAGTGAGAGTGGCAGGGGTGGTGAGATTGGGGAATACAACTTATTGATCATTTTAAACCACAAAATTAAGGATGGTGCCTTCTAAATACAAAGGTTTTTGAGCCAAGTTAGGACCACGCAGAAAGATGAGATCGTTGCAAGGGCTATTGGAATCCACAAAGAAAAATAGGGGTAGCCACACATTTTTTTGAGATAATTAGCCTCGAATCTCAACAAAAATGCTGACATCAGCATTTTTCTGAAAAAAAAGGGAAAGGATATTTCCTCACAGATTTCCTTAGAATTCGCCTTTACATACAGAAGGGCAAACACAATTTAAAAGATCTTTAAAGTACATGGCAAATGGTAACATTAAAATTATTTTTGGTACGTTTTTAAATATAAAAATCATTACAAAAACGCTTTTAGTTTCTCTGACAGCCTTCCACGGGTTCAGCTAAAATACAGTCTAAATACCTTTTGCTCACAACTAGAAACTATAATTACATGTTGAACAGGCTTGCCACTTCCATTTCGCAACATAAAATGTAGGGGTAACCACGCATTTTTTAAAGTTATTGATCTTTTTTGAAAATTTCTAAGGTACTTGTTACATTTTTTCCTGTCACCTCCCCAGTAAGTAAGACATTTGCATTTTTGCGCGTGCACTACGCCATCTGCAGGTATATATTAACAGCTGGATTTCAGTGTAATGTTTGAAAGATAACAGCTAGGTTTTCAGCTGGAAGGCGTTAACATTTACTGGTTAGCGATATGCTGCTATTCTAGTGTTCCTTGTTTAAGTACAGGCTCATTAAAATTGACTTGGTCACAGTAGGAAAATTTTGCTTTAATTTTAGTTGTGTACTTGGTAGCGTAGTTGATTGTGTCATTGTCAACTCCTTCGCACGCACGCTTAAACGATGGCTAGCCTGATGCGCCGAATGTGTGCCCACTAACAAAAGTAGGCACCGTCCTTAATAGAGGCTGAATAAAATAAGAAATTTGATCATAGCAACAAATCTGTTACAAAGTTGATATTTCATTGATTAAGGGATGGGCTTAAATGTGTCCTTAAGATTATAAAAATTGAAACATTGGAAGCTAATTCTTAGCTGTTCACATTTCCACCCTTTGCAGAGGCAGATCTAGGGGAGGGGCCTGGTGGACCTGCCGCTCCTTACTCTGGGTAAAATAAATTGCATAAGGAAGAAAACCTGTCAGGGCAAGCAAAAAACTACCCCCCCTCCCCCCCCCCCCCCCACCACCATTCTCTCTCAATTAGCTCAAGGTCTGGATCTGTCACCGCTTTATTATCACTTAAAAAAGTACAACAACAAAGTAGCTCAAAAGCACTAAAAAGTCTCTTAAAATGTTACCTGTACCAGAAGCTTTATCATGGTAAACATGAGTTCCAATATCACAATCTGCATTGTTGAGGAGAGAATGGAAAGGAGAGTGAATGAATGTAGAGAATCTGCTAACAAGTCTCCAAACAAAATCTTTCTTTATTATCACAGTCTACAGAATAGGTTTACTTTTAACATGCATTAGCATTAGTTGCTGAACATTTGCTCGGCAAATGTATGCAATCGTAATTATTAGTCACAATTTTAAGACCTACAGACAGTTGTTTGATGGAAAATTATTAGCAAAAACACAATTGTCTTAATATAGTTCCCGTCTTTCTCTTGAGCATTTAAGACAAAATCCGATAGAAGATGGAGCAATTTCAGGTTTTAGTGGACAAAAATCTGTACCAGAGTAATTTTAAATATTTTACAGTCATTTTTACATTTTTTAAAGCTAAATACATAAATAATTGCCTGAAATAACAGCGAAAAATAATTTCCCATGGGAATGAGAGAAAATAAATTTCAAAGTTCAGTGATTTTGTGGAAACACAGGCAAAATTCCATCATCAGTTTCATTTCACCAAAACTTTTAAGCGTTTCATACAAAGTGCAACATTCATTTTCAACGTTTGGTGTTGCTAGAAATGAATTGTTTTGAGAAGATAATTAAAAGAGCCCTACAGAAGTTTGCAATACAATGTAAATAATCTTGTGGTACAAGATTTTTGTCCACTTGTTACTCCAACGTCTGGCAGATTCCATCTTAAATCTTACTGTATTGTATTCAACCGTCACTTCTGAGGATGTATATGTTGAGGTATACGAAACATTAAGTCATTAATCAAAGTTTTTTACAACATGGGTTGTTTTGTCATGTTTGCAACTGCAGTTTGTATATTATTTCTGGAAAGATGTAAAAGAGCAAATCTCTTTTGTTGGAAGTTGTGGGGAGTCAAACTTTGCCTTTGAAATGGTCAAGCTACCTATGGAAGGGTATGGATATTTTCTAGAATAACCCATTACAATGTGATTTGTAGTGTGGGTGTGCAGGAAAGCTTGCAGCTGGACTACTATACATGATTTGCTACAAATTCACAGAGCTAGGGGCAAAACAAAACAACTGCTGCACTTTTCATTCAAAAGAATGGCAATCAGCCGTCAGAGTCAAACTTAAGGTAGCATACATTACAGGGGTTCTGTTCTGTGAATTTCATATGAACTCAACAAATTGACCTTGCTCCCAATGCGCGGCTTCATAGCTCAGTTGGTAGAGCATCGCACCGGTATCGCCGAGGTCAAGGGTTCAAATCCTGTTGAAGCCCTGATTTTTTTCAGGCTTCTTCTTTCCAATTGCTTAAATTGGAAAATTTACTGCGATGATCACTCTTCAATTTCATTTTAGAATCCACTTAGAGATCAGGCACCTAGATCTAGTTTGAACAATTTCAAAACGGCTCTCTTAACTTAGTTCTAATTAAATTGTCAATTTTAGTTAATGTAGTTTTAGTCACGACTTTTAGGGAGAGCATTTTTTCAGATAAAATTTCGTGAATAAAAAAAGATGATGATGATTATGAACCAGTACTATTTCTGCTCCCTTCCCGCTGGTTATAGCCCCATCTACCTGCCAACCGAAAACTACATCCAGTTATGCACCCCTGGGATATAAGCTCCTCCGTTTATAAGCCCATCTAAAAGCCTTACGAAATTGAATTAGTCCATGTTTTATAAGAGACAGGTAACGGTACAGGACAGATCGACATAACAAGACGCAAATTCTTAAAAGATGTTCGAATTTAACTGTGACATTTTCTTGGTACCGCAATAAGAAATGAGCACTGTATTTCGTAAAATGTTTGTCGTCCAGTTTTTTTGAAATTCATAACTTGACTGCCATGAAATCTTAAAGAGATCGCTTGTCAAATTCAAACAAATCGCAAACTTAAGCTTGTTTGTTTTTTCGTTGTGTGTAAATAACGTACTGTGAACTAAACTTACCGGCGATGGTCTTAAACTTCTTTAACGACCAAAAATGTAAGTGGCCAAGTAAACTGGCCATTTATCAAACTGACAAAAGAATATTTCAGTTCAACATTCCCTGAGTCACGTATTCTGCCGTTTCTTAGCGGCCATGTTTATTTATATTTTCTTCATGTATGCTACACATGTTGTCCTTTGGGCCGCTTTCCTTGACGTTGCTCTTAGAGATATAGTATATGTTGCATACATGAGGTAATGACTTGTTCTTTTTGTTTTGTTGATTAGTTAACCATTGACACGCAGAGGTTTTTTTGGCCAATAACGCATTTTTTGGCTGTTCCGAAGACGATGCGCGAGGAGTGCGGTGTGCGGAGTGCGGAGTGCGGAGTGCGGAGTGCGGAGTGCGGAGTGCGGAGTGCGGAGTGCGGAGTGCGGAGTGCGGAGTGCGGAGTGCGGAGTGCGGAGTGCGGAGTGCGGAGTGCGGAGTGCGGAGTGCGGAGTGCGGAGTGCGGAGTGCGGAGTGCGGAGTGCGGAGTGCGGAGTGCGGAGTGCGGAGTGCGGAGTGCGGAGTGCGGAGTGCGGAGTGCGGAGTGCGGAGTGCGGAGTGCGGAGTGCGGAGTGCGGAGTGCGGAGTGCGGAGTGCGGAGTGCGGAGTGCGGAGTGCGGAGTGCGGAGTGCGGAGTGCGGAGTGCGGAGTGCGGAGTGCGGAGTGCGGAGTGCGGAGTGCGGAGTGCGGAGTGCGGAGTGCGGAGTGCGGAGTGTAGGAAAAAAAATAGAAAAAATTAAAAAAATGAAAAAATTCAAGGTATATTCAAGTAACGAGTCAGCAGTTGGCCCGAGATGGCCTGCACCTCTTTACAACCTCTATTTTGATTCGTTCTTGTTAATCTGCACCTCTTTTGTTGTTAAGAATAGGGGCATTGTTTGTGGTGTTTACCTATTGTCTCCTTACAAAGACCCTTGTAAACGGTGCGTGCTCACCAGCGGTTCACTTTAAGAGGATAAAAGTAAGGAAGAGTCCAGTTTTGACTAAGTCTAGAAAATGAGGAATTGCTCCTTCGGTTTCCTTGGAAAGCCGTGTTGCCTGGAAACGAACTCAAGCTTTGCTTTCCAAAAATAAACTGCCCTTGTGAATTAACCCTTGAACCATTACAACTTGTCAACTGCTGCAGCTGGTCCTAAAGTTCTCGCAATTTGATTGGTGAAGTTTAAGCTAAAAACTTGAAAAATTTAAAATAAAAAATGTACATTGACAAATAAAGAAAAAAAATAAGTACACGGGCTAAGTTGCACTCTAAGGAAACAAATTATAAAAATAAAATATTTTCCCAAAAAAGCCATTTAACTGCAGGGCGCCGCTTGTCTCGCCAATTCCACGTGCAACCGCGGTGATGTATTTTTTCTGTTGGAATTTGATACCTTCTCGGACTCTCCGGAAGAAAATTATTGATTTTAATTTGAGTATAAAGTAAGATTGGTACACACTATTTGAGGGTTTTTAACGCAAGACAAAAAGGATATCCATAAAGATTCTATTCACGCCCTAAAAATGATTCGGGACTGAAAATAATTGAAACATGGGGAACTAGGATACGTTGACCCGAAAACACTAACCCTCGGTCGGGGAACCCCACTACAAATTATAACTTTTTTTGTATAGTATGTAGCTATTTTATCTTTTTTTATTTTACATATTGTAATAATAATGTCTGTGAAATTTTATGTTTTCTTTTTATCTATTTGTTTTCTTTTTACAGGGCCGTTCTGAAAACTTCTTTTGTGAGGGTCTGCGGACTATCCTATGGACCGGTCCACAGAGTACCCCTACGGAACCCGTCCACGGACCACCCCAAAATGCAGAATAAAAAATTATAAATAAATGGCTGTCTAACAGATTCAGTACTCGTGTTGTTTAAACTTCGAACGTTTAATACACTGTGCAAACGTAACATACTTTGGTTCAAGTTAATACCAGGCATTACAGATTGCCATTTCCGTTGCTTTGCCCATACAGTGTATGAAAGACTGGGAAGCGTATTGTTTTAGGCTGAATTTTGTAAATCGAAAATGGTCTATTTAGAGGCTTCCCAGAGTCTTCACGGATGGTTCCTGGAGAACTCAGTACGAGGCTCTTGGGAATAACTACACGGCTAATCGCCATCGCAAAGAACAGCAACGACGCAGCTCAACAAGGTCGAACCGAAAGCTTACAATGCCGCCTCTGGCAGCCGCTATATGGTCCTGTGTCAGTGGTGTGTACCTTGGAGCACAGCTTACAGCCAGCTGGAATCAGCTGTATGTTGGTTTTTGGTGAGGGAGGAAAACCGGAGAACCTGAGAAACCCTCGAAGCAGAGAAGAGAATCACAACCAACCTCAACCCACTTATGGCGTCGGGTCCGGGAATCGACCTGGGCCACACTGGTGGGAGGCGAGCGCTCTCACCACTACGCCATCCCTGCTTCCCTATTATGTCTATTGTGTTGGGCTGACTTGACGTCTATTGTGTTGGGCTGACTTGACGTCTATCGTGTTGGGCTGACTTGACGTCTATCGTGTTGGGCTGACTTGACGTCTATCGTGTTGGGCTGACTCGCATAAGCCTGCGTTGCAGACGAAACTAAACCCCGGTATAGTCGGGGTTTAGTTTCGTCTGCAACGCAGGCTAACTCGCATCGAATTGAAATATGTCGCATTTAATTGATTTAGACGTCGCATTTTACATGCACTTAAGGCGGGGGTCCACATGAAAGCCGTATTTTGGCTGGGTATTATTAATGCAAATATCTCGTTTACGTTGCAACCAATCAAGAATCTCTATGCTCATTTCACATATCTATGTTTTGGGTCGTTTTGTAAATTTTTTTGGTGATTTTTTAGGTATATTTGGAGATAAATAGTTTTTCTCAAAGGATTAGTAAAATTTATGGAAAAGGAAATTTTGAAGATTTGGTGTTGTTTTAAAATTAGAGTTTGAAGATAAAAATTGGTAGATACACTCCAAACAGTTGCCCAACAACCTGGGGTACCATTGTGCGGTCGGGCAACTGTCTGGTGGTGTTCCATAACCCTTTTTTCCCTTTCAACCTCTCTTTAAACTTACCAAAATTTCACTTAAATTCATGTGTACCCCCGCCTTAATTTGGCAATTCGATTCGGCGCATGTAATGCGACGTTTAAACGGGCCTTAGTTACCAACGTAGTTACAATGTTTACTTCCCTTTTATTGGTTCTGTAATCGGACCTTTAAGCGTCCCCACGCGCATATACAAGCTGAGTTAGCGTCCCTTTGAAGTAGTTTTTTCATTCCATCTGGCCGTGGCCTTGATGAACTCTTGATGTTTTCTGATTTCTTAACCCTTGGCTCGAGCGGGACCGACATGTGAGTACATTTGTCATTCTGATTAGGTTGCGATTTTATAGCTATGGGCGAAAGAATACAAAGGAACATTTGTACAGCGTTAATTGTTCTATAATCGTCTAAGTTAGAGAATGTTCTTAACATTACTACGGTGAACGCTCACCGCCAGCCGAGGGTACTCAGGATTTCAAGTGACGGGGATGATCGAATGGAGCAGAAAGTCCAGGCCCAAAAAAATCCCAAGGGCTTCCAGCAAAACCCCAAAACATCCCTGGGCCAAAAAATTACCTCCAAAAAATCCCATGCCGATTTTGTGGCTCTTAAAAGTTTCAAAAAGGGGTAATGCTATAACGCAAAGAAAAACGTTGAAAATTAGAACACTCGTGTTAGTTTATTCGTCATACCATCTAAATATATCCTTTCCTCCATCAGGCAGTCATTTTAACAATACTAGAGCGGGTGCTAGAGACACCCAAGAACGGTTTTGTTATAAACAACAGCAAAACACGTTTGTTTGAGCTTTGTCCGCAGAACTACGAAGCCAGAGCACCACCGATTCTTTTCAATACCCGAAAAAAAATCCCTACTCAAATCAAGCTACTCCAAAAAATACTTGGCAAATTTCTGTAAGCAAAAAAAAATCCGCGGAATCGAAAATTTCAAACCCGCCGAAAAATCGCTTCGATCATCCGGGGGCCGTCACTTGAAATCCCGAGTACCCCCGCCTGGGACGCCCACCTTCTGCTCGAGTTCGAGATCTTTGAGCTGTTAATTAGTTCGTTTTGTTGTGTAATTCTGTGATCGAGTCTTATTTAGTACCTTAACGTACTGTTTACGCTGGCTATTTTTTGATATAATTGTTATTCAATTTCGTTATTTATCGAGTTAGACTGTTCACAGTCCCCTATTTTTCCGTGCGATTCGTTTTGAGCTCGAATGGGTCGCTATGCGGAGCGAAACCTGGGGAGAGTAACAAAAATGCCTCGTGGGTAGGGGTATTTAACCTCGACGACCCCTTACCCCAAGGGGCATTTTTGTTTCGTCTCGCCCAGTTTCCGCTGTGCATCAAGAGACCAAAGATGGCGGCCCGGTTCGACTGAAACCGATCGACATCTACGTACCCTGGAGACCAGAGGTCCTTCTCAGCTTTGCCTTGCGTGGCTTCGCCGGCTCAATCTCTGTCGCCGCCCAGACGACGACAAAACGTCTGGTCATCCGCGTAGAGGTAACATCTAGCGCTCTCACGGAAAAGATAGGGGACTCTGAGGAGTTGCTATTATCGATCCTAATCGTTTTATAATAATTTGTTCTCGTGTAAGTACTAGACTGTGTTTGTTACGTACCCGTTTCCGCTAAGATTGATAGAACTTCGTGTTTCATATTTATTATTCCGTGGGATGCCTGGGTGGCAGGCACACGGAAGTTTTCCGGGTGAATTATCCTTTTCCCTCGTCGACGCAAAACGGCAGAATTTGATTGTGGGGGGGGGGGGGACAGCTAGAAACTATGTTTATTTCCCTAACAATCTGCGATCAGTCTCGCAAGGACATGGTAATTTCCAAGCATGAATTTCCTCGGATTTTTTCGGGCAAGGAACATGGTCGCGATTCTGCGATTCTCGGCAAGGGAGGAAATCAACCTGAACAGAAGGTGAGTCCCTGTTCAGAAGGCATTTCGACATTGTGTGTATTGATTGAAACATATCCATCCTGTTTCCGTGTTGTACGCACCGGCATCCGAATTCGGCTTCGCCAGTTTTACCTCTATCGACATTTTTCACCCAGTTAACTCCGTGAGTCTTACAATCATGCTGACGTGCTGTGTAGAAGTTTTGTGTATTCTTTGCCCAAGGATTCTTGCTGACAATTGAGCTCATCCGTGGTTTCACCAGAACCGGACAATGTAAATAGTGTTTCCGGAAAGGTGTATTCCCATTCCGATGTTAATTTATTTCTAGTGGTTACATTACCCTGTTAAAATTTCAAAAATACACAGCGGAACTATGTGTTAAGGAGAATTCCTCATGCTCCAGATCTGCGTGGATGGCACCTTTAATGCCTTTCGCTATCTTGAATCATAAACAAGAACGGGATAAGAACAACAACACAGTTATCTATACCAGTTGCGTTTACGGTGCGTTTTTACGTTTTGTTCTGCAGTCCCAGCAAGTGGATTGAGCCCTACTTCCCGTTATATTTTCCTCGTACAAAAGAGCTTCTTGAGTATATATAACACGAACAATATAAAGTACTTTAGCCTGTTTTAACATTGACAGATTCCGTTACGTTCATATTGACGGCAAGTACAACCCCTTCACAATCATTTAGTCTTCAAATTAGTAAAACGTTGCGTTAACCCAGTCATATCTTAAGATTGGTCTGTAGTTCTCGCGATCATCAACGGTAAACCCAGATGCTAGCCTCAAAACACATTCCAATTTTTTTTTTTTTTTTTTTTTTTCCACGTTGCAATATTACTTCTAGCCAGTAATTTTGCCGCCGGCCTAACGCCTATTTTTTACTAACAAGCGAGGTGAACAATGTTTGTCTTCAACACTTTCTTATCAGTGATTTTGTATGAGCCTAGTCTAACTAATTAATCCGGCGGTCGCGAATTAACTTGAACTTGCGCACACTTCCTGTCCCAATGCTACGGCTTCCACCTAGCCCAAGCATCCCACGGAAATCGCCTTTTGGCGTCTTGT